>APFE030526002.1:0-31263 GCA_000404065.3 Pinus taeda
TTGTGCAAGCTCTGCTGTGTCAGGATGGATGGTAGGAGGAAATTTTGCCTGTTTCCTCAATGCAGCTATATCATCCTCTTTTTTCTTCATAAGGGCTCTAACACCCTTTGGGTCTTTTGGGTCATGTCCCAAATCAATAATTTTGTCCTCCAAAGTCTTTATTCTGTTGTCTTTCGCGGAGGAGGACAACCTCTCCAAATCAAGCTGTCTGTTTGTGTGCTTTAGGGATTCTTTTAGCTGATGGGCCAGCATTGCCCTGTCAGCAAGTGTTGCATACACCATCTCCCCAGTCTGTATGTGCAGTTCAATTTGATCCATGGGGTGTATGTCTTTAGCAAAGACCTCTAGATTTGTCCTGTAGTAATCTGTTGTGGTCTTTGGATGTGGGACTTTGGGCTTCAGATGAGTGAAGATCATCTTTTCTTCCTTTAGATCAAAGGCAGCCATCAATCTTTGCTTTTTCGCTGGGGTTGTATTCAGGAATTGCTCATAGAGCTGCACCCTTAGCAACTCATTTTGTGCCTTGATCTCTTTGAAGCCTTATTTAACTGTAGCTGGATTTTTGCCCTATTGTCTGGAGGAAGACACCTCCATAGTATGCTGTTGAGCCTATTCTAGCTGAAATGAGCTAGTGGCAGTCTGTTGGCTCGTTTGTCTTTCTTTGCTTTGGCTTTCTGCCAGCTCTTCACTTATGTCTCCTTCTTCTACTTCAAGGTCTACCCTCGGCCTCTTGGCCTCTAGTTGCTGCGATGACCCTGTTGGAGGTGTGATTTCTTCTCTGTCTCTCTTTTTCCCTCTCTCATCATTGAGAGGAGTCTGCAAAACTAGGATTTGAGTTTGTTCAGTTTGCTGGGGAGGGGCCTGTCCTGATTGCTGGTCCTTTGAAGTACTAGGCTGCCCTGTTTCTACCTCTTGTTGTTCATCCATCTTCTCCTTTCCTTTTGTTGTGGTTGTTGTTGCTGGAGCTTGCTGGATGTCCTGTGCAGCTGGGGCAGTAGAGGCGCCTTCTCCTGCTTGGACTGGTTGCTTGAACAAGACCTGTTGATAAGAGTCTAAGTCAAGAGTTTTTTCCAAGTCCTTTACATTCTGCTCCATTATTTCTTCCTGAGTCAATTCCTCTACTATTGATTCAGGAACCCATTCATCTTGATTAGCAAAGTGTTGTACTTGAGGGAGTGGGAAATGCTTATAGGCTAGCAGCCTATATTTAACCCTCCTGGCACTGATGAAACCTTCAGGGTCATAAGGGACCCACCAGAAGCTTCTCTTGAGTTTGAAATGTTCTCCTAGTATTTGGTCAGCTTCTTGCCAACCATCTTTTTTGTTCATGGTAAATGGGCCTAGGTGGTCCCTGAACTTCAAGTTGGCTTTCTTCTTGGCACTATGAAAGTGTGTTAGATTAGAGTTTATAAGCTGTCTATAGTACTCCAGGGAAAATAGCCTCATAGGGACATACTTTGGGAGCCTGTAGGGACAGAGCTCACAGCCATAAATTCTGATGACAGTGTGGTTTTGGTACAAGTACCAATCACCAATTTTGTAGCTTCTGGATAGCTGCAAGATTTTCTGCATATCCTTGGACAATCTAATAGGATGAGTCCTCTTTAAAAGGCATGTGACTGGATACACAAACTGATCAATGAATTCATAGTTTTAGTAGGGGGAATTCCGGACTTGGTGGAAGACTGAAGACCAGAAGATCATAGACCTTCTCTCACCCTGTGAGTCTAGCTTCTTGATTGAGCACTGGAAGCAATATGTCTGGTAGTACAAGAATAAGTGATAGATGTATGAGGAATATTTGAATATTTCCTCCCTGTCCAGCCTTGTCAATTGATCATGTATCTTATTGGCAATGTACTTGGCATAATTGTATTTCATAGCAGGGGGCTTCACAAGGCTGTATGCAGAGAGCATGACCAACACAGTTATATCAACATGCTTATTTGTAGTGAACCCCAGCATAGAGGTCAGCATATCTACCAGTAGCTTGCCAACCTCATTGAAATCTGCATAGGAAAAAGGAGGTGGCCCAGAAGGTTGGCAGTCTGCCTTCATGAATTTCCTGGCTATGGCAACAATGTCTGTGCTAGAGAGTTTGGAGCCCTCATCTAGCAAATAGTTCATGGAAAAGGGGTATAGTAGCTAGGTCTGTTTGTAGTTCAGCATCTGGTTGATAGAATCTGGAGTTATATAGAAGAGGATGCTCCCAGATGGAGACTTCACAGCCCTGATTTTCTGGTCATAGTTCTCTGCACATAGGTGGATGATTTCAGGGAAAATGTTCACAGAAGGCAGGAAGTAGGTGGGTAGATTGGATTGCCAGATGCCATACAGGTCACTGTTGCCCAAGTGACTGTTTCTTAATTGGAAATATGTTTGCAAGTGGTTTCTCTCTGCCACAAAGTCTGTGATGAGGGCATCACTGTCCACCAGTGGTATAGCTTCTAGCTCTCTGTTAGGTGGATTTATAGGCAATACATCCAGAGCAGTTGGAGTGGCCATTGTCTTGCCTTTGCTGGTGGTTTACTGTGTTTCAAGCTTGATGTGAATGCTGAGGAATGGCTTACTGCTCTTTGTTTGCAGTGAGCAGTTTGGCAGTGCAAGGAGGCTGTCACAGGCTTAATGAATATGTGGGGCACTCTGTTTTGGAGAACCAGAGTGTTTTTGAGCTGGTTAGCTAGTTATTTGCAGAGAATTCCTTTAGCAGGGTGAGGGAAATGTTAATTCAGTCTTCTAGCCGTAGCTCGGCTTCTTTAGTTGCTCTCCACAGAAAAAATGGTGAATTTCATAAAGGGTTGCGGGTTTCTACGAGACTTTCATCGCGCAGGGGTTTCAGTGGTTTTTTAAGTAAATTCCAGTGGTGATTTTGACAATGTGGGTCCTTTAGCAGAGTTCTTTAAGCAGGAAAATAGGATTGCAAGGAGAACAGTGGACAAGAGAGGATGCCTGTGGCAAATACCTGGTTTTAATGGCGTATGAGGCGTTTGCACCGGTCGAATTTGCTGAATTGCAGGTAGTTGGGTTGATAATGAAGGCGGTAGCAACTTTGGCGGATAGCTTTTGCTTTTCGACCGTTGTAGGTTGAATTTTTCTTTTAGAGGAGCTCCAGGCGTCGTAAAAAACAATGCGAAATAACGGTTATTTGACGCCTTTTTATGCATTTTTGGCATATTGGTGCCTTTTTGTGATGACGTCATGCTGATGTCATCATGGGCCTGGGTACGTATAGGTGACGTGGCAGGTGACGTGGGTGCCCAGGTGGCACTGACACGGTGGCATGGTGGATAGGGCGACTTGGTGGCCAGGGGTGACGTGGAGGCGTAGTGGCGGCAAAGCGGGGTGACGTCACGCTGACGGGGGCGTGACGTCAGCGCGGAGGGTAGGGCGGTAAGCGGTCTCCCCGGCGGGGTCTTGGGCGGTAAGCGGTTTGGAGGGGGGGGGCAGCGAACAGCCCGGGCGCCTGACGCGTGGCGGGGGTACGACAGCAATACCGCCCATCCCCCGGACGCAAAAGGTCGGGCAGTTATGTTGGGAGATCGACCGCCCATCGTAGGAAGGGTGGGGCAGAAGATCTAATGGTGGGCGGAAATCTTAATGCGAGAGCACTTTAATAGTGGGGGACCCGCCCAATTATATAATTAGTGTTTAATAAATCGGGCGCGGGGTGGGTTTAGAACATTAGGTTATGGGTTTTCGGGTTTAAAACGCACATTTTATTAAATGTTTCTCATTTAAAACTTTATAATAAAAGGGTTTAGGGTGGAGGAAAGGGGGACAAGGGAAAATGAGGGCGGGGAAATTGACTTTTTGCCTTTTAACCATAGTTTGCCAAACCCATAGTTTTTTGGATGATTTGAGGGCTAACACTAGCCCTTGAGGGGTTAATATTGCCCAAGGAAGGGATATTTAGCTATAGTGCTAAGGGGAGGGTATTTATAGATGTTTTTGGGAGATTTTCATTGGATTCTAATAGACTTAGGGGAAGGGGGGAGTTAGGGAGCTAGATAATATGTTAGTGATTAATATGGTTTGTGAGGTGAATGAAGGGGTAAAGCCAAGTTTTAATAAGTGAAACTTAACTTAGGGTTTTGAGGATAAATGAAAATGATGAAAAAAGGATGTTTTTACACAAGAAATGTGGCTTCTTTTCATGATTGAACTGCATGGTTTGACCAAGTAGTTTGTGATGCAATGAAGTGGAACTGGACTCCTGAGGAGACCTCAAGGCCCTTGGGAGTGTTAGAAAAAATGAAGTTTGGGGGAAACTGGGGAAGTTAGACATGCTTCCAATGCTTGTCCTCCACTCTTTGTTTTTTATGCCCACACCCTGAGTGGCATAAGTTTTTGCACTTAATAGGCCAATTGGTGATGCCTCTCCATTTCTGCAACCTTTCACTACTTACCCATCTAGTAATCCTAACATTTTTTCTTCATTAAAGTGGGTGCACTTGAATTAGCAGACCCTGATCTTCCTCTTTTCTTTTGACTGCCCTCCTATCTAATATCTACCCTTATTTCTTCCAAGGCCCCAGATTCAGCAGTTGGGCACCTTTATTTCTTTACCTAGCTAGTCATCTGCCAAGCTTGAGTTGTTTGGTCAGGGAACATTCTCTAATCTGCAGTAAGCAATTTAACCATGGCATGGTACAATTTAGATTGTTGGGCCATCCATCAAGTGTGATTAGCAGTAGTATTTGCATAACATGATACTGCCAAATAAGCTAGTAGTGGCATTTTGACTGGCCACTTTCCTGGTCTTTAGTCTGGGGTTCATTTTCACTTTTATCTTGACCACTTGATATTCTTGCCCTTTGATTTTTCTTTTAAGTCATACCCTCTTTTAATTTTTTAATTTTTTGTAGTATGTACACAAAATATGGAGCCTTTGCAGCTTGCAATGATGAACATATTTAGCCCTTCCACTGTCAATCATGAAAGATGAAACCTATTGGTATAGGAACCTAACAGTGACGGTCAATGAACGCCACCATATATATGCATCAATAGTTATGACCCTCAACGGTTCCTAACCATAAATCGTTGTTGTTGATATGAAATGGTGACAATCATTGTCCATGATTATAGTCATTATTCATGATGGACATTGAATGTCACCACAGCACCTATACTTCTAGCAATGCGGCTTTTGGTGAAGGTCAATGAACATCACCATATATATGTACCTATAGTGATGGCCAATAAAGATCCATCACAATAAATCATTATTCTTCATATGAAATGGTGACGGTCACTATCCATCATTATAATCAATATTCGTGATGGACCTTGAGTGTCACCATAACACCTATACTTTTGGTGATGCCACCTTTGGTGAAGTTTAGTTTTGGGTGATGAAGGCTATGGTCCATCACCATTGCTCATATGCAATGGTGACGCTCGCTATCTATCATTATAAATCATTATTGGTGATAAAATTTGAATGTCACTAGAACACTTATACCTTTGGCGACCCCACCTTTGGTGAAGTTTAGTTTTTGGTGATGGAGGCTATGGTCCATCACCATTGTTCATATGAAATGGTGACTGTCTTTATCTATCATTATAAATCATTATTGGTGACACATGTTGTATGTCACTACAACACCTATACTTTTGGCGATGCCACCTTTGGTGATGTTTAGGTTTTGGTGACGAATGCTCTTTTGACCATCACTAATGAGCTTATGGTGACATTTTTCACCCCCAATGTCATTTTTTCTTGTAGTGCTCGCTCCTCTCTACAGCGCAAGACTGCCTAGAAACACTCCATCACTTATCCATAGAACATCTCACTCATGAAGTTAAGGAAAAATTGATAGAAGCTAGTCGATGCAACAAAAAACTGCCTCAACAACAGAGAGAAGCATGAAAATAGCAGGGAAGTGGCTCCATCCAAGGCATCCATTGAAGCAGCAAGGAGACACCTCCTCCTTCCTCTCTCGAATTTCTTTCCTTGAGCATTTATTTCTATATTTTGATTCGATCCTTGTTGTAATCTTAGGTAGGTGATAGTAGAGCTTGATAGAGCTAAGACATCTAGTCTAGCATGAAATTTGGGGCTCAAGCTTAGATATTTTGATTATAATTCAAAGCTCTCCACGTCTTAATAGGGGGATGAAACATAATACAAAGGTTCCAGATTCTCAGACCTGCGAGGGTTGAACTCTGTGTTTTGCATTTTGGTTCAATATGTTTTTATGGGACTTCACTTATATCATGGGTGAGTGTATGGACTAGTTATTGTGCCCTTTGGGATAAATGGTATTTCGCTGTTGATTCCAAGCATGATTAATGTGCAGCGAGTTCCTCTTGGTAATCTCATTTCACCTGTGTTTTTCTTTCTTTGAAATAGTGTAATGAATGCAGTTGGTTCCTCTTCAATATATGGATTTATATTTGCTACTTTAGCAGAGAACGATACCCGTGTTATGTTTGATCTGAAACCTTCTTTTGCTCCTCTATTTCTATCATCTTATTGGAAAACCATGGCTTAGGATTATGTCTTTCTTACAACCCTATCCATTTAATTCCCCTTTCTGTTGGAACATTGCTACCTAGGATTCTATTTGTTACAACCTTATGCATCTATTTCTCTCCCTCCTATCCTCCTCTCACCATCAATACAAATTTAGTTTAAGCTGTCTCATTTTCACGTGTTGGTCACCAGAAGGAGAAGTCGTTTCTCTTTGAGATTGCCCAAATACCCCCAAAAATTTGGATCCATGAGTTTCCTTGAATCTTCCTCTTTGAAAGCTGATTAGACCAAGCCCCTGATACATTTTTACGTGACAATTGGAGTGCTACAATCCCCTCACATATAACCTTAAAAGAACTCTTCTATTTAAGATTTCCTAGGAATTGGCCTACGATCAACCAATAGGCTGTCTCTTGAGAGATTTCCTTGCCTCCTCCTGCACTTGTGCTATTTGTGCAAGATTTAACGACAACATATTTCTGGCGTCATTGTTGTAGAACGAATTAGAATATTTTTCGCTGGGTATGACAAAGTTTTACATTTCCCCTGTTAGGTGATCTAGGGAAGTGTGGGTTGAATATCTCACCTTGGCGACTCCACTGAAATTTTTTATAGTAAACATCCCGGTGACTCCACTGACTGAATATTAATTGTAAACTCTCTAACTACAACATTTTTCAATAAATGGAAGAGACGATGGAAGAGAAGGTTATCTTAATAAATAACTCCTTATATAGGCTGATGGAATTGGGGTTAGAGAATAGAGGCCTTTGACGGCAATATTCCTCTTCCTCTAGCAAAGATCAAGAAGCCAGGACGCATGAAGAAGAGGAAGATGATTTTGATATAATGCTAAATGATGATGAGATGGATTATTGTTGTAGGTAGTTCTTTGATTTCATGATGGCTCAATTGCATACTAGAATTTATATTTCGTTATTAAAAAATACATCAATGGGACACTACCAAAACAAAGGCACTTCCTCCAAGGAGCCTCCTAGGCCAGTTGACAAGGCAAAGCTACTTCTCGATACAAATGACATTAAAGCCGAAGAACTCAACCTCCCCTTCCTGGCTCATATGTGAAGAAGCCAAAGAGCTAAGTGGAGTTTGTGATTTCCATGACCAAAAAGTCATCGATCAACACATTGTATGTCAAGAAGAGGTTGTTGCAAACATTCCTTTTCTATTCCAGGACCCCGTGGCTAAGTACATAAGCATATCTTCAGTCAGCACCAGAGGTCATTTCATGAGCATGTATCAGGTTCCATATTTGCAGATTTTTCATGTTGCATGCTTGTTCTAATTTTTCCTTCTCAGCAATATGAAGGCATGTGGTCCAGTACGCTTATGCTAGCCTGGCTCTATTGGAGAGTTGAACATACTTAGCTGAATTAAGTACTGTGCATAAGTAGGATTGTACATAAATGTTGGGATGGGGTCCCTTGGGTCAGTTTGGAGTTAGTTGACCCAAATTTTGTATACGATTTTGTAAAAGATGTAAAGTCTCCGCTATATGTACAAACAGAGTACGTAGATGAATAAGAGTCAAAGGGGCTTAGCCCCTTATTTTGGGTAAAGTCTTGAGTCAATTTTGAGATTCACCCATGGTCCACGAACCATGAAATTGTATTGAAAAGTATATAAATAGTTGATTCTTAGAAAGTCTTAGTAGTAAGTTAGAACAAGGTTTCATAAGAGAATTAGGTACATTGAAGAGTTTTTTGTCTTGGGTAAGAGCTAAGGAAAAAAGGCTCTACTTCCTGCACTTAGGTAGAGAAGGGAAAGGCTCCTGCAGCTAAGTGTGCAGGAGGACTGGGTAGAATTAGTAGCTGAGTGTGCGGACCCTTGCAGCTGTGTGCACAGGGTAGAG
Source organism: Pinus taeda (assembly GCA_000404065.3). Taxonomy (NCBI): domain Eukaryota; kingdom Viridiplantae; phylum Streptophyta; class Pinopsida; order Pinales; family Pinaceae; genus Pinus; species Pinus taeda. The sequence continues at coordinate 8,352 of APFE030526002.1, forward strand.
AGTATGTAATTGGTGAATTGAAGATCAATAAAGAAGACTTTTTGCAGAATTAATGTGTATTTCCATTGCATCTATTTATCTGATATGTTTTCAATTAATGTTATGTTTTATGGATTGAATGTTTCGCGACTTCACTGAATTTGTCTTAATAACGTACAAAATGAATGCTAGCCACTTCCATAAAGTTACAGGCTATTCTTCTTATGTTTTCCAACGAATTAAGTAGATCTATGTGAAATTTGATGTAGGGTTACTTGTTTATGTACGAAAGTAAATAAATTGACTGTTTTAGGTCCGCAATTGTTGATCGCAAGCCTTCGTGAAGGTTTGGAAACCGGTTAATCTAGTAGCCGTAAAAGATCCCTAGGAGATTATTGATTTGCGTGGAACCAGAGCTGAGGTACTAAAAGACATCACATTTGTCTCTAGATGTAGAAACTTGGTTATTTCATCCCCCAATACTACTTCAAGTGAGACTGCAGCCTGTGCTACATAGGTTGTTGCCAAAAGGGCCAACAATGAAGGGTTTTGTTGGTTGGTGCAACTAACTATGAACCTAGGTTAGGACCCCCTAAGCCAACAAATGGTTCCGTTGTCGGAACCAAGACCTACTTAAATACATGTGTGATGTCGCATCATTGGAATCAAACTAAGAAAGAGATTGAAATGTGATTAGATCTGAGTTCGTAGCTCAAGAAAATAGGAATCCATGCTTGTTAAAGGAGGATTGGTTAGATAGATATCTGTATACAGAGGTACACGAAATCTTCTTCTACACTTTCCCAATTGAACTTTACAAGTGCTTAGCTAAACTAAAAAACATTCAAGGAAGGTGGAATCTCGATAGTCTTATAATGTGGACTCTAGAATTGGTGGGATGACTAGAATCCTATGAAAACAAGATTGTGCGGGCTGTCGATCATTGGCTTTCTCAAATTCTAGGAGGATTTGTGTTAGGGTCCAACCCTAACCCTTTTATTTATGTAATAAACCTAATGGGGTCAAGGCATAGTCATAGTTAGTTAAAGAGTCAATAAGCCCATATTAATAATTGTAAGTGGTTGAACCACATTTAAGAAAGGGACCACAGTTAGTTGCAAACGGGCCGTAATTAATAAATAAAGTGGTTAACCCATGTTATGCAAAGGACCACTAGTCATTAGGTTGTTGAAGGTCATTTAACTATAAATAGTCATAGTTAGAAGGGAAATATCATCGAGTCTTATTTTGTAATCGGGATCTACTCTGTTGGAGGTTGCCCCCTCGAAGAGGCAAGTGAACATTTCATTCATCTCTAAATAATAAAATACTTGTTGTTTTTCTCATTTAATTTTGTGTTCTGGGTTGTATTTCTTTGCATATTTGGTATTTTGGAATTTCTCATAGGTCAAGAGCATAACAATTTGCTACAGAATTTGCAGTTGACACCTCGGTCAGCTATAGCAAAGAAGAGTGAAGATTCTTCAAGGGACCGCAAAGTAAGTATTTAAGGTCATTCAATACTTGGATTAAAATTTTATTATGTGAAAATCAAGTAATTCCATTACCATGATGTTCGGAGCTACGCGAAGTGAAAGATTCTTTAGAAATCGTGAAAAATTAGGACCAAAGTATAACCCCTTGATTGGACCTCCTTCGAGTGATGACGAATGGGTGGTACAAACTACGCCACGAAGTATTGTACAGTTAATAACTCAAGGTATTCCTAGAACACATAATCCATCCACTCTCCACTACCCTCACTGCCACTGCGTAGTCCTTCACCTACATCTCCACCTCCACAACCTCCATTCAACATGGCGAACACAATGAAGATGCCAATTTTCAAGGGAATAAGAAGTGAAGTTCCAAAGCAGTTATATTTTATGGTGAATGTTGTATGGACAACGCAAAAAATCACCGATGATAATATAAATAAGGTGCATTTGGTTACCGCCTTGTAGGATCACGCACTAACTTGGTACATTAAGTATTGCACTGACAATCCTCATGCGTTGCTAGCAGAAACTCAGATGGATTGGAACAAAGATTTTAGTAAGCCTAAATATGACTTGTAGTCAGTGATTGAATTTAAAGAGATCATGATGAAGATTGAGGATATGCCTTGGGACTTTGATCAGAGGTTGAAGTGCCATATCAGACAGGGTAACATGTAGATCTTAGATAGCCAGCATTGCGACTGGTTTATCATGTTGCTTTTGCCCCATTTGATAATTTCTCTATCACAACAGAAGATAGAAACATAGGAAGAAGCCCTAGAGATCACGATGAGGCTGCACACATCACCTATTTAGGATACAAACCTAGGGGTATAGTAGATCCACTCACAGTTAGCAAGTCTACACCTAGAATTACAGAGTTTGAAGAAAGACAAGGAGACTAAGGAAAATGTGCACGTAGAAGTTTGATGTTTGAAGTGCAAGGGCCATGGGCATGATAAATATCATTGCCCCATGTATGTGAATTATTTTACAAGAGGGGGGCCAATTCCCCTGAAGCTAGAGGCTCTAGCAAGGCTGAGCATGGGGTTTGTGCTATGGTGTGCTATTTGTCAAGTTACTAGGCAACATGCGATAGATAACTTCCACTTGCTTTAGAAGTTCATTCTATTAGGTCCCTATAATACTAGTGATTCCCCCATTACTATTGTCATTTTATCCATTATTGTTATTGTTGTGCCCCTATTGTCCCCATATTGTTATTATTGTGCCCCATAGAAGCCCATTATTGTTATTTTTGTGCCCTTATATTATTATTGTTAGGTTGACTTTGGTTATATTGTGACCCCTTAGACTCCTATATATAGAAAGGAGGTTTTTTCATTTGTATCATCCAAGAATTGTTCATTTGTGTAATGTAAAGGAGGTTACCCCCTCGAAGAGGTTGAATTCTAAGGCATTGATCTTTCTTTTCTATCTTTTTGTGAGCTGGTTTCATAACAGTGTACATGTGGAGTCGTGTACATGTCATGCATGTGGTACTATATACATATGGTATTGTGTACACATTGTACATGTGGTGCGAGCTACATGTGGGATTGTGTATACATTGTGCAGGTGGTGTTGAGTACATGTGATGATGTGCACACATTGTGTAGGTGTTGCTTTTTACATGTGGTATTGTGTACATGTTGTACATATGGTACTGGTGTACATGTGGTATTGTGTGCATGTCATACATGCTATGTTGTGGGCATGCAATACTATAAATGTGCATTGTGTAGTCGTGGTACCATGACATGTGTATTCATTGTGTTGTATGTTGGGTACGTATGTGTATCGTTCTGCACCAGATGTAGGAGTATGTATGTATTATGCCATACACCGGGTGTAGGTATATGTATGTATTATGTTGTGTCATTCATTGGACGTAGGAGTATGTATTGTGTTGTGTTGTACACTAGGTGTAGATGTATGTGTGGTGTGGCAAGTGTAGGTGCATGTATTGCATGGGGTTGTATGTCGTGTGTGGTTGTATGCATGTGATGCACACTATGTGTATGTGCACATAGTTGAGGAGAAGGCATTGGGTATTTGTCGGGTGTGGAAACTGATCCAGAGTATGTACAGAATAAGGACAAACGCAGAAGCTATGGATTGATTAGAGGATAAGTATCAATATTTTATTTTAGTTTTATTATGCATGTGATTTATGATTCTGGTCTATGATGATTACATGTGATCTATGATTCTAGTTTATGATGGTTACATGTGAGTTATGATTTTGGTTTATGATGGTTGTGTTTGAGCTAACCTAATGTGATATGTTGATACATGCTGGTTTGGTCACACATGCTAGTTTGAGTTGTTGTTATAGGAAGTAATCAGGATTGCAAATGTACCTTATTGACAAGCTACCAATGAGGTATGATTTGAATTTATTTGAATTTACTATAAATCTAATGGCACTTATGTGCTTACCAATAGGAAAGCATGAAATGTCAGGTGGGTAGTTGAAACTAACTGCAAGAATTTTCAACAACAAAAGGAATTGGAAAATAAAACAGTTTGTTGGTAAAGTATTCAAGGGTAGGGCCATTGTGGGACAATGGTACCCAATAGTGTCCATTGATTGCCATGAGAATTTTATGACTGGTATGATGGTTTTAAGGTAGGGATATGCCTTAATTGTTGTATCTTTTGATGTGAAGAAGCCTTTCCAAGGGATAGACTGCTCGGGATGGGGGTGCCCTCAGAACTTGGAAGGTGAGTGACTGCACAGAAGGGGGTGACCAGATTTCCCGAGGGACTGTGTAATAAAGAAGGGAAGACCAGGGATGAATTTGTTTTGGTCATTAGCATTGCCAAATGGAATCAGATGCACATTCGGAGTGTGCCTTGGAACAATGAACCGGTAACTGTTCACTGAGAGGAAAAGTGGCATTGGATTGTAGCGTTGGACATTGGATGAAACTTTGAATTTGATAGTGGATTTTGGACTTCTTGGGAAGGAGGTGAATCTTGGTACTGCTTTTGAGGGTGGAGGTGTGAGCTTTTGGATTCCCTTGTTGGTTGATACATGAAACTTATCCTTTTATTTGTTGGTTAAGCAAATACGCATATGTGTATATGTGTCTATTATTGTAAATACTGTATCGAGATGGATTTATAAAGATCCATAGACAATATGATTATTTGTTGGGTGAAGCAAATGTGTATTTATGTATATGTGGTTATCATTGTAAATATCATAATGCGCCATGTTATAAAGATCTAGTAAACGATATGTTTGTCATATTTCAACAATGGTCCTTGTAAATACTGCAACGAGTTGTGTTATAAAGCTCCATGGGAAGTATGTTTTGTTTTCAGCAATTAGTTGGTTTATAGGTGTCATTGAACACCGAGGACGGCGTTCTCCTAAGGGGGAGGGTTCTCTAATAGCCTTGGTTAAAAAGACATGTAAAAATTTATAAGACCCCGGTTAATGGGACATGTATTCCAAGAGAAATGGTGGGAAAAACATCCTAGCATGTGTTCTTTTGGTTTATTATGGCTAAGGAAATTATCAAAGGAAATGATAAAGGCTTTGGAAAGGAATGAGGCATTAATTGGCATTTTATTTATGGAAATAATGGAAATTAGGAGAAAAGGGAGGTGAAAGGTCACACGTTTCATGTGAGGAGGAAAATGAAGGAAAATAATGGAAAATGAAGAAAATATAGGTCTCATTGATAAAAAGACTTCTCAAGATCAGTGGACAGGCTTGGTCAGAGAAGCTTTTGACAGGTTTTGGTGGAGCTCTATTTTATGCTCTCTCTCTCTCATACTCTTGGAAACTTAGAGTTTTCTTGGAGCACTCTTGGAGGAGTGTGGAATACTTGGGGATTTGGATCAAGAAGGAAAAGGAAGAGTAGGAAAGCGTAAGAGGGCATCGAGATCGACAACTACAACGGGATTTTCTTGCAGGTACCGAGTTGCATGTATGTTTTCCTCACTAGCTTTGTCATGCATGGAATATGCATGTGGTTTATTAGTCCTGATCTATCACTGGAATGGAGGATTGCCTAGATTTACAATGGATTTTCTGAGCCTTGACATTTCCTAGATAGCCATGGTGTTATGGGTTCATTTGGCTTTGTTTTCTGGTTGGTTATCCTGTTTCCTTAGCTTGGGCTAAGTTACTAGTTCCTGGAGCCTTGGTTTGAAAAACACTCTGGAGCCCTGTAACAACTCAGGTTGATTTATTAGTCCTAGATCCTTGGTTGTAAAAACACTTTGGAGCCCTTGGCAGGTGTTGGGATGGGGTCCCCAGGGGTAGAATTGAATAAAACTTAGTCATTTTCGTAAAGAATTTTGTAAAAGATGTAAAGTCTCTCTAAAATGTGGATGTGGAGTGCGCAAATAGAGTCAAAGGGGACTTAGCCCCTTGTTTTTGGTCGGTTTTGGAGACTCACCTGTTAGTGTTAGTATCTGCATACTTCCATCAAGGATCAAAATTTGCTCTTTGCATTGTCATTTTAGGGGTCCCATTCTGAAAATTGTACATTATTCCATAGGTCATGTCAAACTGATCCATTGATTGTTGTCTTCTCTTCAAAAAGTTCAATTTCTCCCTCATAGAGTATACTTGCTGACCCTTCTTCAGGTTGTCTTCAGTTATGGTTTCATGGTCAATTTGGAATCATCTTTTCATTAGGTCATAGGGCATGTTTTCATTAGGTCTTAGGGTTTCATTTCCAAGGTCAAGAGCCTGATTTTAACTTGTAAATAAATTTCAGCAAGGGTATGAGGATGATGAATAAGTCAATCATGATGGCTTGTAGGTCATAGCTACTGAATAATCATCTTTTAACTTAATGTAATTTTCACCTCAAAAACATGTTTTTTAGGCGAAAACAAAGTATTTTGATTTTATTTGTATTTCATATGTAATTTTAAGTCACTATATGTAATAACTGATCCCAGCTGCACCAGAGCATCTCTCCTTGCTGCAAGACAAAGAAATACTGCAAAAATCAATTCAAGTTGAGCATTTATCCACCTGCAAAGACACAAAGAGGAAAAGGATTTAAAACAAAGTTTTCAAGAAGGACAAGAAACATTAGAAAGTGGGTTTTTCAAGTGAAAAATCAAAATCTACTCCTATTTAAGCTCCCACGTTTCATTTTCAAAATTCATTATTCTCATTGGCAAGTAAAGAGTAAAAAAAGTGAGAAGAAGAGGCAAGCTTGAGTGAGTTTTGGGCAAAAGAAGAGTGGTGTTGTGCTTCTGGAGAAGTGGAGCAGTGGCATTGCACGTTGGCAGGTTGGCACTGCGCATTGAGACCAACACTGTGTGCCTGGGAAATTTTCGTAGTGTTATTTTACACTGGTGCTGAGCTTCTAGGGTGGCGTTATGCCTCTGTGCACTAGCGTTGCACATTGAGCAGGAAGGCTAGAAAAGCCTCAAAATCTTCAAGAAACCTCCAAATTTCCCTCTCTCACCTGCATACAAGTAAGTTTACCTCCTTTGCTGCAGTTTTGGTTTGTAATTTAACTTCTAAGCTAAATTTTCCATGGCAAGTGCTTAAACCCTAAATTTTCCCCTAGTTATGCCTAAAACCATAAACCTTCATTCTTCATCCTATCACCTATCCCTATAGCTCTAAACTCTATCCCCTTATCCCTTTACCCCCATTCCATATCATTTCCATCCCTTTTATCCCTCTTCCCAAAGGGAAATTTCTCAAACAAGCCCTCCCTCTCATTTCCTACTCCCTCTTTCATTTTTAGCCCATAAAGTCATCTCCCATCTCCTCACTCCTAAAAACCCTTTCACTCATTCCCTTCATACAACCTCTCGCCTTGCAAACATGGACCAAGAGGACTGAGACTATGAGGAGGAGGCAAACATAGGTAGTGACACCTCAGCAGATAGAGCTAGACAATAGAGAAAACCACACAAGGGAGGTATGGTTATTAGAGAAGAGCCATCAAACCTTAGAGAATTGCAGGCTTCTCAGTTGGCTATTACATGTTTTAGATATCTTGGCTGCTATGAGTTCTATGAGTAGGTATAGAGAGTTCAACACCACCCTGAGCTCACTGGACTCTTTGTAACTCATCTTTGGGACAACAGGGTGACTCTCACTGGGGTAACATTCACAGTTTCACTTTCTACCATTTTAGATCCCACCAGTATTCCAAATGTAGGGGAGAACTGGTACAAGGCCCAGGACTTGGACGAGCACTACTATGAGCCTTATATCAAACTCAAGTACAGAAATGAGGTGAAGAGACTTTTTCCTTTTACATTTCTCAAAGACAAGTATGTCCCCATGATGAAAATCACCATGAAGTATTTCACTTGTGAGGGTAGATTTTCTAGGTTGCACACCTATCACATCAGGCTCCTCATGCATTTTACTAGGGTAAGGATGTTAAATCTCCCTTACTTCTTGTTCAGGAATATTGAGAAGATGTCTCATTTTGTCTAGAAGAAGCCATACCCTCGCAGATGAGCAGTCTCTATCACTATTCCCTGATCAAGATTATTGTGCTTCATCATCTCAGTCTCCTCAACATCTCTTGGGATACCTTTATTTTTCATGATATTTTCAGGGGTCCTCAAATTCCTCCACCAGTGTCTCAAGAAGCAGGGGGGCCTCCTAGCAATATTTATGTGAAAACAGATGAGGAGGCCAAGGATATTAGAACTACTGAGGTGCCCGTTTACATGACATATCAGAGGGGTACAAGGAGATTATTTGCAGTCAATAGGCAAGTGTTTTATCCATGGGATGTGGAAGGGACCTTGCCTTCTTCATCAACTCATAGGAAAATGCTAACTCCATAGGATGTGGAAGGGGCTTTTCCTTCTTCATTGACACAACAGGTACAGGTGCAGCAGCTGCATAAAGGGAAGGAAAATATGCTAGAGGAGAGTCTTGATGATGAGGAGGAAAGGGAATTTGACTTGACTGAGCATGATGAGCTGGAGCAGTGTTATACTCATCATGGAGTTGAAATCATTGATTTAAAAGCTTAGGAGGAAGAAACCATAAAAGACATCATCATACAAGAAAAGGAAGCTCAAGTACAAGCTTTAGCGGACAACTTGGAGAGGGCCAAATATGTCATCACATATTTGGAGCAAGAAAACAAGCAGTTGAGTGACAAACAAGTCCTCATGGAGCTAGAAACTGCCAAGGTAAAATGACAAAGTGACAAAGAGGCACAAGTCACTTTGACTCCTATTGAGAAGGAGATTGAAGATGATAGGTGTTATCACTCAGGTTGTTCCCCAAAACTTGTGAGAAAAGGGAATACGGCTGAGGTAACCACTAACCAATCTTTTAGATGCAGCTTCTAGCCAATCTACATCCTGAGAGGGCTCTCTCTTTATAATTTAGCTTTGTTTCAAGGTATTTTAGGCTAGTTATGATGTACAGGGTTTTGTTTTAAGTTTGTTGGATGATGATTTTCAATAAAATAGGGGTGAAAGTCTGAGAAGTTCAGTCTATTGGGCTATGGAGTCTAAGAGTGTATACTGCTGGATATGGTTTTTCTTTGATAGAGGAGGCACTACAGAGCAAGATAATTAGATCATGGAGCAATTTATAAACTGAAATTGGATGGACATGGAGGTCAAGGGGTGAAAGGCAATTAAGAGTCTTTCATCATGCTGGCAGAGGGAAAGTGAGTGAATATTTCAGGGAGCAATTTAAGAATTCCCTAAGTATACTCAAGATGTAAGAACCAGGGGAAATAGGAGCAATAAAGAATTCCTGCTTATGCTAGTTTCTAAAGAAAACATAAAAAACTACAAAGATTGAACACAGAGTACAGTGAAGTAAGTTCTGGGTTATTCTTTTTCCCTGTTGTTAAGATTATGAACACAGATGATACATAAAAACAAAATAACACAAAAACTGTAAAACATGAGTTAAAAAGACTTATTGACCCATGAAGTAATTCAAGAATTCTGCAACATAGTCCACTGTCATCAATCCCACATCCAAAGAGTTCAATTCATCAACAACGCATTCCAACTACCTTTTATTCAGAAGAGTTCTCCGAGTTACAACGCAGTTCCAAAAGAGATATCACCAACCCATAATACATCTCACGGGGAGGTATTTATACAAAAAGGAGTTACAAAATATCTTATGGAAAAATATCCTGCAATAACTTCATTCATCTACTTTACAGGAGAAGTAAATGAGGGAAATGAATGCAGGAGTAAATGTTGGTGTGCTCGCTATTTAGTTGGTCAAAGATATTTGACTTTTTGAATAGAGTAAGTCAGATGGTAGTTGTCCCTTGATTCCGCATTCCTGCATTGTTGTTTCGGCTTGACTCCCTTTCTCTGTTGTCTTCACCTTTATGATATGTGCCACATGTTTTGCCATCGGATTAAATGCATATGATAAAGAAAAATCAAAACTACCTTGGTAAGACCTCCAACATGCTCTGCCACCATTGATCTGTTGGAAACTGGTGTCTTTGCAGTTATTAATGATTCATCAGCTTCAGTATACCTGTAGAAGTTGGGTTGGACTTCAAAAAGATGATTTATCTCATGTTCGATATAGAACAGATTTTCCAACTTGTCATATAAGCTCTGTCCAGAGGGAGATCCTATGTTTTCTTAAGTGCTTGATGATGTTGTGATCTGATTGGCAACATATGTATTTACCCTGTGAGCATATTATTCATGTGTCAATAGTCTTTGATTGCTGGTTAACAAAGTGGGTAGACCCTTCTGCTGCAAGACTGTAAACTTCTCTGTGAAGGCATTTATTTCCATTTGCATTTCTTGGCACTTTCTTTCCAGATTTTTATAAAATTCCTCATGGTTAACACCTTTTTCACCGTCAAAATAGTGCATGTTCTGTCCTTAATCTCCAGAGCTGCTAGTTGTTCCCTGGTGTGAGTGTTCAAAAAATGAATTAGTCTATTGGCCTACTCGGGCATGTTTCCCAATGATGCTCTGGCCTTTTGAATCTCTACTTGGGCCCTTTCTATCAATTCGATTTTCTCATGGATCGTCTGAATTGATTGCCATTGATCAATGATAGACTAGCCAATTTTGGTCCACAAAATTGTTTTAATTTCTGCCAGAGGTTTATGAAGGGTGAGATATTTCTCCAAGGATTTCACCTTATTCTCCGAGGCCTTTACCTCTCTGGTTTTCTCTGCCACTGTTATCTTAGATTTGTCATAGCTTACCTCTAGCTTGGCCAACCTTTCTTTTGCCTCTTTAAGCTCTGACATTTGGACTTCTAGCTCTTTTACTGCTTTCATCATTTCTTCCATGCTCATGCTGGTATCTATTCCTGTTGTTGCTACTGCCGCTAAAACTGTGGTTGATGTACCTGTTGTTGATGTTGGGACAATGGGAGGAATTGTTGTTGTGACTGTGGGGGGAGCAGTGGTAACTGTTGGAGCTGTTTCAGGTGGCTGGGAGGTCGACTCTCCCTGCTTGGCTTGCAATGCTTTCTCCAACTCTTGCTATGTTTCAGTTGGCCTTTGATTCATCCTCATCAGCAAATCCATCATGTCTTCTTCTGCTTTTTCTTGTGCAAGTTCTATAGTTTGTGGGTGCATGGTGATAGGCAGCTTCAATTGCTTCCTAAGTGCAACAATATCTTCTTCTTTTTTCTTTATCAGTGCTTTGATGCCCTTGAAATCCTTGGGATCATGTCCCAGCTCAATAATTATCTCTTCTAGGGTCTTTATTCTGTGGTCTTTAGCTAAGGAAGATATCTTTTCCAAATCCAATTGGGCAGATGTATTACTTAATGACTCCTTCAATTGGTGGGCCAGCAATGCCTTGTCTGCCAATTTAGCATAGACCATTTCACCAATTGTTTGTGTAGTTCAATTTGGTCCATTAGGTGTATATATTTAGCAATGACCTCTAGATTTGTTCCTATGTAGTCAGCTACAGACTATGGTTGCTGAACCTTACGCTTAAAATGACTTAAGATCATTTTCTCCTCCTTAATGTCATATGCTTCCATTAGTCTTTGTTGATTAGAGGGTGTCATTTTGAGAAACTGATCATAAAGCTGCATTCTCAATGGCTCATTCTGGGCCTTAATGTCCATGAATGTTCTTTTAATATCAGAATGTTATCTACTTTGCGGCCTTAACGAGAAAACTTCCATACCATGCTGCCTCTCCATTTCTTGCCTGTGAGAGTTGGTGGATGTTTGTTGGCTGGTTGCCCTCTCCTCTTTTGGGATGTTTGTGATTTCTTCAATATTTTCCTCTTCAGGTAGAGGATCTACTCTTTGCCTTTTGGCCCCTAGTTGCTCTGTTGATCCACTTGCAGGTGTGGTCTCTTCTCTGTCCCTTTTCTTGCTCCTTCCCTCATTGAGAGGAGTTTTTAATGATGGTACCTCTGGTGCCTCTGTCTGTAGTGAAGGGGCTTGCCCTTGACCCTGTTCCTTTGAGGTAGTTGGCTGGTCTGTCATTGTTTCTTGCTCTGTATCTACTGTCTCCTTGCCCTTTGATGTCCCTGATGTTGGTGTAGTCCTTTCTTGGGAAGCTTGTTGTGAAGCTACAGTAGTTGAAGTGCCTTCTCCCGTTTGTTGTGGCACTTTGAATGACACCTGCACAAAAGAATCTAAGTCAAGAGTCTTTTCAAGGTTTTTCATATTTTGTTCCATTTTCTGTTCCTCAGTGAGTTGTTCAATTAGTGTGCCTTCTACCCACTCATCTTGGTTGGCAAATTGTTCTATTTCAGGGATGTTGCATTGTTCATAGGCTGACAACCTATATTTTATATTTCTTGCATTGATAAAGCCATTTGGGTCATAGGGTACCCACCAAAAGCTCCTCTTTAATCTGAATTTTTCACCCAATATTTGGTCGGCCTCTTTCCATCCTTCTTTTTTGTTCATGATGTAGGGGCCTAACTGGTCTCTTAATTTCAATTGAGCCTTTTTCTTGGTACTATGAAAATTAGTCAAATCTGAATTGATAAATTGCCTAAAATATTCCAAGGCAAGCAGTCTCATTGGCACATATCTTGGCAGCCTGTAGGGGCATAGCTCACAGCCATATATCCTGATAACTGTGTGATTCTGGTAGAAGTATCAGTCACCTATTTTGTAGCTTTTGGAGAGCTGTAATATTTTTTGCATATCATAAGACAGTCTAGGAGGACGAGTTCTCATCAGGAGAGAAGAGATTGGATAGACAAACATGTCAATAAACTCACAGTAAGGGTAAGGAGAGTTATGGACTTGATGAAAGACTAAGGTCCAAAAAATCACAGACCTCTTTTCTCCTTTAGAGTCCAATTTTCTGATGGGAAATTGGAAACTATCTGGCTGATAATATAGGAACAGATGATAGATGTAGGATGAATATTTGAAGACTCCCTCCCTGTCTAAATTCAAGAGTTGGTCATGGATCTTGTTGGCAATGAATTTAGCATAGTTGTATTTGACAGCAGGGGGTTGCCCTGGGGTGAACATGGATAATAAGACTAGTGTAGTTTCATCAATATATTCACTTGTCTTGAACCCCAGAATGTCAGATATCATATCAACAAGTAATTTACCCACTTCATTGAACCATGCATAGTGAAAAGGAGGTGGCTCAGTGGGCTGACAGTTTGGTTTGATAAACATTTGGGCAATGTGAGCTATCTCTGAGCTAGACAATTTGGGGCCCTCATCAAGCAAGAATTTCATAGTAAGAGGAAACAGAAGCTGAGTTGGTTTGAAGTTTAGCATTTCATTTATGGAGTTAGGAGTTACATGAAAGGGGGTAGTTCCAAATGGAGTTTTGACTGCCCTTTGGGTTGGTTCATAGTTCTCACAGCAGAGGCGAATTATCTCAGGGAAAACATTGACAGAGGCGAGGTAGTAGATGGGTAAATTTGATTCCCATATCCCATAAAAATCATGTTTGCTTAAATAATTGTTCCTTAGTTCACAGAATGCTTGGAGATGGTTCCTGTCACCAGCTAAGTCTTGGATTAGATAATCTTTATCAGCTAATGGCAACCATTCCAATTCCTTGTGAGGTGCATTGAGAGGGGCTATATTGAGGGCTATTGGAGCCTCCATTGTCTAACTGTCTGTGATTTTGAAATTGGAAATTTTGGGTCTGTGTAAGTGAAATAGGCAAAACAATAGCTCTGTGGATTTTCTCCTGGAAACACAAACCGTATTCGACTTCAGAATTAACTCAGTGAGTAGAATTTGTAGAGGAAAATGTAGCTCGCAGAGTTTTTCAGCAGGAAATGCATAGAAACAGTTCAGAGCCTTTTCCTTCGGTAATCTCAGACCAGAGTGGACTCGAGTTCGATTCTACAGGAGAAATTTGCAAAGGGAGAGGGAGTTTGCAGGATTTTTGGTAAAAATTGGACAAAACAGTGGTTATGGTGTGTATATTTGAAGACAGCAAGGTGTTTTTTCTTCACATTTGGGTTGTGCGGGCAATTTTACAGAGAAAACTAAAGAAAAACAGGGTTCGGGAGCAAAATTCATGTAAATACCTGTTTTAATGGTGAAATGAGTGATTCGTAGGTGGCGAGCCGAGCTATGGAGTAAACTTGTTGGGTGTCGGACTGTGTGGTCAAATGACTATCTTTGGGCATAAATTGGCATGCAGACGTCGCACAGAGAAGACAAACAAAAACAAGCGAAAATGACACTTCCACCTCTTTTTAACAAAAATTTTGACTTTGGCGGGTTTTGGTGCATTTCCATCGGATGACATCATCGTGACGTGTGGTTTTGTCGTGTAGTGGGGTATGGAAGATGACGTGTCGGATCACGTGGTGGGTGACATGGAGGCGAGGTGGTGACGCAAGTAGGTGACATGGCATGACGTCAGGAGGGGGGCAGTAGGGCGGTAAGCGGTATTCCCCACACTGCCTTTGGGCCTGGGTTGTATTGGAGGGGGGAGCTCTGATCACGCCGAGAAGCTGACATGCGCCTCTCATACGGCGGAAATACCGCCCATCCCCCGGACGCTATCGTTCGGCAATCGGGGGGTTCTGATATCGCCGACAGCCGTTGGATTTAGGCGCGATGATCGGACAGCTGGCGGCGTGTGGGAAACAGCGGAGGTTTGTAGGGAGGGGACCCACATTTAATATTTCATCATTTATAATGTTTTCCCAGTGTTTGTGATATGTTTCAACTTTGGGTGTGGGCAGGCTGGTTATTTATTTAACTGGATGTTAAATAAACTCCAATGGAGCGCGTGGAGGGTTGTTTATTAGCCCTGGGTGGACCAATAACTCCAGACAATAATTAAAATATGGCCATAACTTTAGCCGAGGGGGGGGATATTTCTAATATTTTTGGGATTTTTTTGTATTAAGTATAATAATAGGGGCGGGAGAAACATTACATGGGAGCTATATAAATAGGGTTAGCATGTTAATATGAAAGGTATGATGTTTAAGCAAAGCACTAAGCTTGAAAAGCGAAAACTTAGGCTATAGGAAGGGTCATAAGAAGAAAAGATTTTACACAAGAAATGTGGCTTCTTAGCCCATGGAGAAAACATTATTTTGCTGAAACTTTCACCTGAAATCGAAAGGTCTAGGGATTTTGAGCAGATCTCAATATCCTAGTGGGATGTTAGTAAGTGATTGGTGTGAGGGGAATGAGGGGAAGTTAGACATGCAACATCTGATTTGTCACCACACTTTGCCATGGTAGTTGTGATACCAATAAAGATTAACTATCTTTGAGAAAGAAGAACACTCATGCAACTGCTTCTGCAACATCAAAACTACTTACCCATCCTATTACACCTAACATTTTTTCTTCATTTTCATTGGGTGCATTTGAACTAGCAAACACTGGTTCTCTTCTTTTCTTTTAGCTACCCTCCTATCTAAGTCTACCCTTATCTCTTCCAAGGGCCCAGATTAAGCAGTTGGGCTCCTTTGCTTCTCTACCTATCTACTTATCTACCAAGCTTGAACTGTTTGGACAGACCTTTATTCTCTATTCTAAGACAAGTAAATTGAAATATGAACCTGGCCAAGATTAAGTTGTTTGGCCATTCATGAACTATGATAAGAGTCAAGCAATTGTACATAACGAAATTCTTCAAAATATGGAACCTTTACAACATGGAAAGGATGAACATATTTGGCACTTCTCCAGTCAATCATGAGAAATGAAACTTAGTGGTATAGAACCTAACAGTGGCTCCACTTGGGGATGGCTTTTCCTCATGAAAATTCAAGAACAATAGGTCAGATGGCCTTATATTCAATTCTTGCTATATTCTGAAATTTCTCCTTTGCTGTACACAAAATGGTGCCTCTGCAATATATATATATTTCTCATGAATTAAATCAAATAATTGCAGCTCTGTTTTGGATAGTCAGTCTGAATATTTGTCATCATTTTTATAGCTCCCAAGTCTCCTTCTTCAATTTCTTTTGATAAACTCAAAATGTAATACCAAAAGGTGGCACAATTCTTTTCTTTTCCCTCAAAATTTGTTGCACCTTATTTCCTATCTTATTGTTGTAATAAACATCAGAAAGTAAACATTGTTATGGACAAACTAAAATGATGATATTTCAACAAACTGGAGCAAAATAATGCTTCAGCATTCGGCCATTGAATGGCCCATCATCTGCCCCTGTATTATCCAGGATTTTCAAAAAGTAGGTGTTGTTTCCTTGTGCTGTCTAAATAGTATACGGTCCTTTCCACAGGAAATCAAATTTTCCATGTTTTCCCCTATCTTCTCTCCTGGAATCCCACTTCAAAACTTTATCCCCAATGGAGAAGTCCTCTGCTTTGGTCCTTTTAAAATATCTTTTTCAACTTTTCTTGTAGAACCTGAGCTCTTTGATATACATCCTCTCTTGTCTATTGTAAATGAATAGTTTGATTGATCCTTCTCTAAATATCATTAGGCTTTCCCTGTATCTCTTACATCAACTTTATCACTGGGATTCCCAAAGAAGAAGGAAATACTGCCTCCATACAATAAGCCAGATCATAGGGACTTGTGCCAATGGATCTCTTAGTAGTCATTATGTCTGCCCATAGTGCATTGACAAGCTTTTTATGCCAATTTTTCTTGTTCTCCTCTAAGATTTTCTTAATGATGTTGATCAAGCTTTTATTGGAGGATTTAGCTAGACCATTACCTTGAGGGTAATAGGCTGTGGAATGACCTAAAGTAATGTGGTATTTATTGTAGAAATTGGTCATTTTCTTGGACTTAAAAGCAACAACATTGTCTGTTATAATTTTTTCAGGACAGCCAAACCTAGACAAGATGTTGGTCTCTAAAAATTGCATGATTACTGAGTCATTCGCTTGCCTACAAGGGATGGCGTCTATCCACTTGGTAAAATAGTTTGTAGTACTCACAATCCATTTATGCTGGCCAGAGGATGCAGGGTGGATTTCCCCAATGAAATCTAAACCCAATTATTGAAATGGTCTTTCAGTGGAAATGGGCTTGAGGGGTAGAGGCAACAACTTTTTCTTGCCTTCAAAGATTTGGCATTTGTGGCAAGGAGTTACATATTTCTTTATATCAGCAAATAGGGTGGTCCAATAAAATCCAACCCTTAGGATTTTATCAGTAGTTGATTTCCAATATAAAGGTCACCACAATCCCCTGCATGAAACTCTTTAAGTACTTTGTCAATTTCTTCTTTGATTAGACAATTTAATAAAACACCTTCATGATTTTTCCAAAAGAGAGCATGATCTAAAACACATAATTTGGAAGCTTTCATTTTCAAAAATATTTTCTTAGTTCTGGATAATCCTGGAAGAGCTTGCAGGTTTAATAATACAAAACATATGTCAGCATACCAAGGTGATTGTAAAAAGGCTTGATTGATCTGTGGAGTCGCCATCTCCTGCTCATTATCCAATTGATTTATGTCAAGGGCTTGAAATTTGGTTTCAATCATAAGTTTGGCTAATCCTTGTCCTTTTATTAGCTTTGTTGGTTTGATTTCAATGTCATATTCTAGTATGGTAGCTATCCATTTTCCCCTTTTGCCTTCAATTCCCTCTTGGGCACATAAGCAATCACATGAGAGCATAAGATGTAAACTCTAATGTCCTTAATGGCCTTTGCAAGTGCATATGGTTGTTTCTCCATGATTTGATATTTGAGTGGAGCATATCTAAGTGCTTTGCTAAAAAAGGCTATGGGTTTTTCACATCCCTCTTCATCTTCCTGAAGAAAAACAACAACAATTGTATGGTCTGATGAAAATGAGAATATGATAAAGTGCTTGTCAAAATTTGGGCTTGTAAGGGCTGGTGTTTGAGTCAAAGATTTTCTGATTTCTTCAAAGGCTTGTTTAGTTTCTATTGTCCACTTGACCTTGGAATCTTTTTTCAACATGTTGTTTAGAAATCTAATCAGCTCAGCCAGATTTGGTACGAATCTTCTTAGAAAATTTATCTTCCCAAAAAAATCTTGTAGTTTTTAGATGTTTTCTAGGGTGAGGGACTTGCAAGATAGCTTGTATTCTGTCCAAATCAATCCTAATGTCTTCTTTGGAGATGATCTGGCCCAATAATTTTCCTTCTTCTAGCCAAACAGTGATCTCTTTGGATTTAATGTTATGCCATATTTCCTACAAATTAGAAATACTTGTCTGAGGTGATCTAAGTGTTTTTGATCTGATTTGGAGAATGTTGTAAGGTCATCTAGGTAAATGACTAGAAAATCATGAATTTATTTAGCAAAAGCTATATCCATGGCTCTTTGAAAAGTTTCTCCTACATTCTTAAGTCCAAATGGCATTTTCACATATTTGAAGGTTCCCCAAGGGGTTGTAAAAGAAGTTTTATCTTGATCATCCAGGTGCATTAGGATCTGATTGAAACCTGAGAATCCATCTAACAGTGATATCCGTGAAGCACCCACTACCCTTTGTAGAATGTGATCCATTTTAGGTAAGCGGTAGTTGTCTTTTAAAGAGACTTTGTTTAGATTTCTCAAATCAACACACAACCTAATCTCTCATGTTTTCTTTCTAGTGGGCACCAAATTTGAAACCCATTCTGAGAATCTGATGGGTGCAATAATTCCAGCCTCATACATCCTTTTGACTTCCTTCTCAATTAGAGGGAGGAGCACAGGGTTGACCCTCCTAAGTTTCTATTTGAAAGGTTTTTGGTTTTCAATGAGAGGTATGGTGTGTTGGATAACAGATGTATCATAAGACTTTAGGTCCTCGTAACTCCATGCAAAAACATCTTGAAATTCTTTGAACAGTTCAATATACTTCAGTTTTAGGTGAGGAGGCAGGGATTTGGACAATTTTACCATTTTGGGATTCTCAGCAGTTCCAGTATTACAGTCCTCAATTTCTGTGTTTAATGGCTGTATTTTAGGTTTCCTGGAAATGTCATTTGAGTAAAAAATGTCCTCTAAAGGGGTCAGGCTTATAGGTAAAAAATTATCCTTCAAATCAATCACCTCACATTTTGCTCCAATAGCATCATTACATTATGTTTCTTCAAGTTCCTGTAAATTTTCTTTAGCAAACTTAGTGCGATGTAGAATTTGGTTTACTGTTTCAACATAAATATGTGTCTCAATTGTGTCGGTTTGATCATTTTCACTTATCGTGCTTGTATCTATTTTTGTGCTAGAGAAATCTTCTTTGAGGGTCAAGAAATTATTAATTTGAGATTCACTATCAAATAATTGCCATTTTTTTACATTATCAGGTACAATGGGCCTATGTTTAATCTTAGCTGAGAATCGGTGATTAGGCTTAAAAGGCAGTTTGCAAGTGCTCGTAAAGGTTGCTAGACTGTGAGCATGCAGATTTTGATTCCTTGGAATTTTGGTGAATTGAGATTCTAAAAAGGTGTTGAGAATTTCAATTGCTACCCCTCTATATGATCTCAATCTAATGTCATTTGTGAAAAATTTACCTTTCATTTGCTGAATTATCAAATCAGAATCTCTTAAAAGTGATATCCTATCTGCCTTAGGCTTTTGATCACTTTGAGCCCGAGCAGAAGGGCTTCATATTCGGCCATGTTGTTAGTGCATCTAAAATTCAATCTATATGCGTGCCCTTCAGCATAGTCATTCTTCATGTTGTGTATCCAAATGCCTGCCCCTGATCCTATCTTATTAACAGATCCCTCAAACTCTAGATACCATAGGATTTCTTGTTTAGAACTATTATCAGGAATTTTCTCAATTTGTTTAGCAGACAGATTTGGATCTTCATTTTCTTTTGGTCTTTCTTGTGTGACTGCTATATGATTGTTCTTAGAGACTTCTTGAATCTGAACTATGGATTTTTCATCTAGGAATTCATTCTGGCTTAAAGCCAAAATTTTAACATCAGTTGGGGTATGGATCTCGGTGTTGTACAAGATGAAAGAATCCATGTCTGAATGCGTGGAATAAATGGGAAAGTTTTGGGGTTTGTCTTAGCTGCTGACCACATACTTCATCAAAGTTTCTTTGTATAGTCTCTTTGGCTGGCCAAAGACTGAGATAGTGGCATAGGACATATCAAGTTGTAAAGAACCCTGAAGCTTGGCACCCCAAGATCTAGATAATAACATTCCATATTTGGGTGGGATGTTAGCCACTACTACATCCATTAGAATTGTCTTGGCAGGGTATTGTACCAGTGATACACACAGATCTATAATCAATCCTAGGCATCTAACTTGGCTAGAATCAAATGAGAATAGATGTTTGTATGGTCAGGTTATGTCTAGTTCCAATTTTTCCATCATTGATTTGGGCATTAAGTTGTGAGAGGCCCCATAATCAAACTGTTGGTATTGTGGCACAGGTTTGGAGCTATGGCACAGGTGTTGTCCTTGATGGCAACCTTCTTTGGTATCAGATCTCAGTTCAGGCACTCAGAAAGTAGAAAAAGACATATACGCAGGTTCATCTAGCGAAGGCGCGTATACACGCGGGTTATACATTACAAAAGCACGTATATGTTGGGGATCATTCTTTTGGTCCATGGCAGTTAGATCTTGGAACTTGAACCTATGTTTTGGACCATAGTGTCTCGTCAGATATGTTGATCCCCAGTTTTGGGTTCATGGTATTGGAATGTTATGGTTTTGGACCATGGTATTGGGGAAGGCCTAAGGCTATAAAAGAGGAAGGAGATCTTGTGACAAATCACCATCAGAATCATGATTGAAGATCCGATAAAGTGCTAGAGCTGGTATATTGGGTGGTGATGCAGATCTGGATCTAAAGGAAGGAGGAACCTTAGCGCAAAAGGAAGGATAAGGTCTATTCATGGGTCATAATCTTTAAGCCTAAATGATAGTATCTTTGTATGATTTTGATCTGCTAGATGTGGCGCTTGTTTGATCTATAAGTCTGAAAATATGGCTTAATTAGTATCTGGAAGAGTGTGTTGTCCCTTATAGATCTGTACGCAGGTTCAGTGAAGAAAAGGCGCGTATACACGTAGTTTAGGTGAAGTAAAGGCGCGTATACGCATGTTGTTCCATACGCAGATGCGTATGCACGCAAGTTACAGACTGTTGAAATAGCGTATATGCTTTAAGTTGTGATCTAGCTGTTTCTGCTTATTGTTGCTGTGTTCCGGGTTCTGTTGTGTGGTTTTTGGTACTGTGTTTTGGGTATAGCTGGCAGAGAAGTATCTACTTGATTTCAGATCTAGTTGGTGAAAAGGAGTTTGGTTGATGAATAATTTCTTGATGATTGTTTGATGTTCATGGATCTAGTCTGAAAATTGATGAAATGTGGTCCCTGGAAAAAACAGAAGGTTGTAGCCTTCTGTAGGCCAGCACCTACGTACTAGTATCTTGGCTAGTGCAAGAGCTAAGGGGGTTCTAGCTCCCTTCCAGGAGAAGCTGGAAATCGAGAGAAAGTTGTAGATCTTTGCAAGTTGCAGCCTGCGTACTAGTTAAAAGACTGCAACAGTATATTGTAAAAGAAGTTTCTAATTGAAAAGAAGATAGAGACGAATTGCAGCAGGTGGTTTTCACCCACATTGGGTTTTCACCTTATATCTTGTGTTCTTGTGTATGACTGTTTCTCTGCTCTGTTTTACTGTCTCTGGTTACTGCTATTTGATTCTGCATCACAGATTAACAATCATCATCAGAAAGATTAAGTAAAGTAAAAGCTTGCTTTGTATACGCGGGTTTCCTTCTGCATAATCGCGTATATACGTAGGTTAATTAATCTGAAGTAGCGTATATAAGTTGTTTTGAAAAAGGAATAATTACCTTGATAATACTGATTCACCCGCCCCCCCTCTCAATATTATTTCCAACAATTGGTATCAGAGCAGGTCCTTCTGAAGAAGCTTGATTGCTTGAAGGAAGATCTTTCATCATGAGCAACTACGAGAGGGAAGCATCAATCAGGCCACCGGTTTTTGATGAGACAAACTTCGTATATTGGAAGGTAAGAGTTACTACCTATCTTCAATCATTGGATACTGAAGTATGGGATATCATAGATACAGGGTATACTTTTCTAGCATCAACTCCCATAGATCCGGCTGAAAAGAAGAAATATAAAACGAATGCAAAGGCGGTCAATACTCTATTGTGATGTCTATCACAATCTGAATTTGTCAAAGTCATGCAGTATAAATCAGCTAAGGAAATATGGGACAAGATTGTTCTGAGCTATGAGGGAGATGAACAGGTAAAAAGGGCAAAACTCCAAACTCTCATAATTCATTATGAAAATCTCAGAACGTATAATGATGAAAGTGTGGCTAACTATTTTCTTCGTGTAGATGAGATTGTAAATTGTATGAAAAATTTGGGTGAAGAAGTAAAGGGGGCTGTTGTAGCTGAAAAAGTTCTAAGATCTTTGTCCCCTAGGTTTGAATCTAAAGTTTCTGCTATAGATGAAAAAGAAAAGCTTCAAGACCTTAAAATGTCACAGTTGCATGGAATTCTAACTGCTTATGAAATGAGGAAAGGTGGACCATCATACAGGAGAGAAGTTGCCTTCAAGGCTTCTGGCAAAGGAAACTACTATGAGTCTGAACACATATAAGAAGAAGAAGAAGAATCAAATTTTGTCAAAAATCTTCAACGAGGCATTGGACGTTTCCGAGGTAAGTTACCATTCAAATGCTTTGCTTGTGGAAGAGTAGGTCACTATGCTACCAAATGTCCTCATAAAGATAAGATTGGCAAGGGGAAGGAACCTGTTAGATGGAACAAGAAACAGAATGCAAATAAGAAAAGCTACTGCACTCATGAAGATAGTGATGGACTATCAAATAGCGATGAAGATGAACGAGGTAACCACTATAAGCTTTTAATGGCATTTGAATATGATGATTAGATGGATGCTATAGATGTGGATGGTTTTTATGATGAAATTACTAGACTCAAAAGATGTTTAGATGAAAGTAATGTGATCATTGACTCTCTACAATCTCAACTTGATGAGAAAGAAAAATCTCTTGAGAAGTTAGAATGTGAAATTGGTGGCCTTAGAAAAGAAATTGAGAAAACAAAG
>APFE030526004.1:0-11374 GCA_000404065.3 Pinus taeda
AGGCAACGTAAGTATATACAGTGTCTCGATTATATCTCTATGTCTCTATATGTCACAATTAGTTTTTTGGATGTCCTATTCTTGATACTACACATTTTATGCTACATATTCTTGATGCTACCCTAAGTTTTCTAAATCTATATGATTTTGTAAGTTCATGTTACTTGTCTTTTCATATTTGATGGAATGGTCTATATTGCTGTACTTAGAACTTGGTCCATCACAAGTCTAGGGTTTGTCATCAGTTTTTATTATATATATCTTTAGGTCAGTTTTGGATATAGTCTTGCATAGACTCCAAGCCTATATCAAAAGTGGGAGTCTTTTTCTACTGTTGCAGCAAGTCAACAAAAAAAGTGACAAGCACACTTCAGATACGCATTGTAATTTTAATTTGTATTTATTCATTGTTATGCACTTACATGTGTTTTGTAGGTAGAGATAAGTTGAAGGGTATTTTGTTCTTTTTTTTTTTGGGATTGGTTTCACTGGGCAAATTTTGCATGCAGGTAGAAGAAGATTCAAGTAAAAATTCAAGTAATAATTCAAGAGATGAAGTATCAAATCAAAGGAGGCATTGCAGTGGGACATCCTTTAAAGACATGACAACCATCTGCATATTATGAAGAAGTATCAAGGTCATGAGTCAATGAGACATCCTTTTAAGACATGACAACCATCTACATATTTTGAAGAAGTGTCAACACCAAGGGTCATCATTGTAAAGGTGTAAAAGAGTCATTTATAAAAGTGTCATCATTAGAAGAGTCATTATTGTAAAAGAATCAATCTACCTAGAGTCGAAAAAGCATTGTTGGGAGGTATATGAGTCTCTATTGGGATGATGTCATGGTTGGGTTATAGGTCATCGTATGATTGGGTGCTCGGTCAAAATAATTGTAAATCATATTGTGTTATGGATCATTGTCCCTGGTACGGGAATCCACACTCTTGTCTCATTTCAATCATTATAGGTTGGTATGGAGGTGCTAGGTAGGTGCATGAAGTCACGTACAAGTTGGAGCCTGTGAACACTTTAGGGTGGTAGGTTGGTCTAGGGTGTTGGGACATCCGTTCAGTTGATTACTCAAGAAAGCAGGGCATTGGGGTGTCCTTCTAGTGGGAGCTGGAAACAAATTCTTTTCTGAAATTCTAGGAAGTTGTTTCTTTCATTTTAGTTGGGGATGAAGATTAAAGAATTTATTAGAAAATCATTCGGTGGTTTTTGACCCAAAGGGGGTTTTCCACCTAAATTTTTTCTGCCTCCTATGTTCTTTTATTTACTGTTATTACTGCATAAAGATTAATAATAATTGAGGATTAACTAATGCTTTGAAAATATTTTAAAATGCTAATTGCTAAGGAATACTGATTCACCCCCCTCTCAGTATTTTCCAATGCTATCTACTTTTCCAAATCCAAGTCTCAAACTAATATTTTTGGTCTTTGAAATTTTTGGCCCATTCAACTTAATTTTCCATGTTCTATCACAACACACTATTTCCAATTTTCTCAACATTAATGTATTCAAATTTTCAAATCTAGCTTCATGGTTTGATTCTACAGTCCCATAGCTTTTCACTATCTACTTCGATGCCCCAATTTAATGTTTGGTTGTTGAGTTACACACTTTTGAACTAACTACATACCCTATTTTTCCTTCATAGGGTTTTAATCATAATTTCCTCATACTGCCTCCATTTTGAAATTGTAAAATATCATTGGAAAGCTCACATCAATCTTTTTTTATTTGAGATTTAAACATTGGTTGTACTAATTTGTACCACTGGTACAAGTAATTGTCATGGTTCTTCACTACTTAAAAACATTTTTTTTCCCTCAAAAATGCTCTACAAGTGGATGACTTGAGAAATAAGAAAAAAAAAATTCATTAAATGTTTCTATAGTTTCACATGTGTTACTTTCCTGGACCAGTGATATTCGCCTGTAGTTGTCTTCATACATATCAACCTTCTTTGTGTGCCCTTGTTTCATTGGAAAGTAACTACTTGTACATATTTGGGTTTTTATTTCACATTGGACACAAAATGGCCTACATGGTTTCTCTCAAACGCTTAGCCTGCATGCAACTTCCCCTATTTGTGTGGTGGTACCCACTTAGTACCCATCATCCAATTCAGTCCTTCCATGTGGTAGTGATTGATTTGATATAGCTACATGCAAGATACATTCCCCGTTTTTCCACATAACAAGTGACTTGCTATGTCATAGAACTAATGGTTGATCTTGAGGTAGATCAACAACATAGATTCCCATTGGGATAAAACATATGCATATATTTATGATGAGTTGAATACCTGATCAATTTAATGGTTGATATTTCCTTGATCCAACAACCTAGTTCTGCATCATGTTGAAACATACATGAAGGTTTACAACAATTTACATTGTTGATGAATCTAATGGTTGGGATATGTATGGTCTTACAACCAAGATCAATATCATGCTACAACATATGTACAGGTTTACGAAAAGTTACACCTTTGTTGAATCTAAAGATTGAGATCCCTATCCATCAATAATCCACAATTCACATCGAGTAAAAATTTGTGGATTTGTTAATGGGGCAAAGAGCACCTGAAGATCAAATAACTCGTATTTATTGTGAGCAATGGTTGTGGTGTGCATCATGCATTGAAAAGAACAATGATTTAGCACATTGCATCCACCAAATGGATTTTGGTTGTGCCATGGTCTTCCACCTACCTCCTCCTCTATTAACTGAAATGCCAACTGGCCTCCTCATCTGCCAACTCATCTGCCACTAGACCCTATCACCTCATCACTAACATCATCATAAATATTTCCAAATTTTAAATTTTATTTTTTCCTTTTTCATTAGTAATGGTTACTTTCTATAATTTTTGCCTCTATGGGATTTATCATTTCCAATGTTAAATTTCACCCTTTGCTTCACTAATTCCAAGCTAGAAATGATAAATTTACCCTTTTCATTTATCCTACTGGTGGATCTAATCTTGAGTTGATATTTCACCCATTTCTAATCCTTACAAATTATGTCAAATAGTTTCCTGAAATGGTTTTCAACCTATATGGCCTAAGCATTGTAATTATACCAATTGTAATGTCCCCATACCTTTATTGGTCACCAATGAGTTATTTTCTAGCCACCTAAGAAAGCATACCATACTCGGTGATACTTTCTAAAACATTTTGACCATTTTTCCACTATTTTCTTTCCAACAATGCCTTCATCCTTCAATTGAGGCCTATCTTTGTGCCATTCACCTAAGAACCTATTTTTGTACAAGAAATTATTTTCATTTTATTTTTTGTATGTGTGTTATGCATGCCTATATGCATTATAAATATACAGGCATAGATTTCTTGATTTATTCTCCATAGACATAACAACTATAAATTCACATATTAACATATGAAGATACATAATTAACTAATACATAATTAGTTAAACTTAATTTTTTTTTGGTAATATGGCTGACTGACTTCAAGCCTCATACATTCCTCCGGCAATAAACCATAATGTTTATTTTCTCTCACCAAGAAGCCACCCTCGAGCTAAGGCTTCAACTCCATGGGGAAACAACTCACCCAAATCTAGGTACATGTCCAGTACCATCAACTAGCCAACGTACCAAACCCCCAAAACCTCCAACCTACAAGCTCATATCCCCCATCAACCTACACTCAAGTATTGCACACCCCTCTTTGCACTTCAGTCCCTCAAGTTGTGCCATCTAGGGTGTCTTACTCAGCCAAACGGGGATGTTATCTAAATCATATGGCTTTGAAAATTTTTACTAACCTATGGGGTTTCCATGTACCCTTCAGGCCCTCACATCGAATCCTAATAACCTCCAACCTATAAGCTCACATCCCTCATAAATCCATACCCAAATAGTGCACACCTTTTATGCACTTGTAATCCCTCCAGCTATGCCACTACCTCCAAGGAACATAACTTGACCTGACAGGGATGTTTAGAGCATTGTGGATCCAAGAGTTCTTCCTATGTTCTTGGATATATAACACTAACTAATTGCCTCATAGTACCAACTCTTTTCTTTTATGTACCTATATTTTATTTTTACACTTGGCACTTCATAAAGTCACTTAATGCACTTTTATTATAAGCATGTGCACTTTTATGATTATTAAGTCATGTGAGCCTTTTTTATACCCATGGAGTCTTAGCCCCCATACTCTTTTCATCCAGCTCAGTCTACAGTTGTAATGTGTTTATTATTATGCAAAAGATAACATATTTATAACATTGGGCTTTCTAGCCTCAAACATATAAAAAAATACACATAGACACACTTTCCTCAAATCCTATACACACACATGTATATGGGCACACGAATCCTAAAAAGTAATTTATCATCTCACTAGACTCATTAATATGTTCTAGTTCACCAACCTAAGTTTTACATGTACGTTTCATTTACAATGAAAAGGTCAAGTAGGGGTGTTATATTGTCCATGATTTGAATTTTGAAAGGTATTATGTTGGATATGGTTTGACAATAACCTATTGACCTAGGGGTAAAGGAATGGAAAAGAAATAATTTATTCAAAAATCACAAGATAGAGCTACTTTAGATATTACCACTAGAAAATAGATGATAATTGATAGAGTTCTTAAAGCGATGAACACCTCATTTGGGATGGCTAAAAGATCTACTTTTCATTTAATTGTAAGTGGAGTTGGTTGACTCCAATAAATAATTGACCTTAAAGAATAAACTAGATGTGATGTTTCTATATAAAACATTAGAGGAAGGGGGGTTTATAAATAGATTGTTAGAAGATATGTTGGAAGGTTGGAAT
Organism: Pinus taeda; assembly: GCA_000404065.3. Taxonomy (NCBI): domain Eukaryota; kingdom Viridiplantae; phylum Streptophyta; class Pinopsida; order Pinales; family Pinaceae; genus Pinus; species Pinus taeda. The sequence continues at coordinate 4,834 of APFE030526004.1, forward strand.
TTTCTATATTTAGATGTATTGAGAGATCAAGGGGTCTTGCGACAAGGTGGAATAGTAGGACTATGAAACATGCTAGTAGTTGGTCTATTGAGTCAAGAAGAAGGGTGACACATTTTTCCTAGGATATTGGAAAAGACATTCTATTCATAAACATCTACAAGCCTTGTACAAATAGGGCCTTCTCAGATAACTTTTTCAAGAATTCCTTTATTTATTTTAAGGCTCATATTTTGGGAGGAGATTTAAATTTTTCCTTAGGCAATTTAGAGGCATGGGTTTTAGGATTTGTTTTTATAGTGTTACAAGGAAGTTTTTCTATATGTGGAGGATGGGCGATCCTATTCTTTGCAAATAAGCCTGGATTGAGAGAAGACTCAAATAATTATGCAAAATTGATGGCTCTAAAACTAGTATTGTTGCTAGAAAATGAAAAAATAATTAACAATTTACAAGTGTTTGGTGATTCCCAAGTTGTCACTAAATAGGTAAAAAATGAAGTGGTTTATCCAAAGGTGGAATTGTAATGCAACTTAGTATTTGGATGATAACATTAGATAATTATAGGGACTTTTTGGAATATTATCATGTTGCTTTTAATGAATTAATTGTGGTTCAATCTCTGACAGTATTCCTAATTTCTGATCAAAACTTTTTTTTAAGTAATTTTTATCATTCTATTATTCTAGAACCTTTAATTTAAAGATGTATCTCTAGCAAAGAAAATAAATACATTCCTTTAAAATGGATTACAATACATTTCTGTTTTTGAAATAATATAAACTTACATTATGGTTGAAGTTGGAGGCTTCTACGGTTGGTTCTAAACGCTTGAAATTTTCTGAATGGTGGATTTAAGCCGAAACTCACCTTTCTTCTTTAATATATATATTACATTCCCAATGAAGTTGAATGAATAAATTTTATGGTGAAATTTTTATTGTCAAAACATTAAGAATGTTTATATATATACTAGAAATACTTTTAAAGATAAAACATAAAAATAATGGTTAACTATTTTTTTAAGAGAATATATTGCAATTCTAATGAAATTGAAAATGAATAGATTTATATCTGAAAATTTTTTGTTACTATTAAACTTTAGAAATGTTTTAGCATATATACATTTAATATAAAAATACTTTTTAAAAAACATATAAAAATAATGAATCCAAGCACCTTTTTTTCAGAGTAATATATTATATTCGCCATAAAAATTAAAGATAATAAATTTATATCTAAATTTTAATAATTAATTTTCTACTTAAATAAAATTTAATTGAAAATTTATTTAAATAAATATATGAAAATATAATTTTGCCAAGTTTGAAAACATATTTTTTTCTGGTTAAAAAAATTAATGCTAGTAAAAACACTAATCAATAGCCATTTCCATTAATATGAAAACATTAAAATAAAATAAATTCATTTAATACATCTAATATCTAAATTTATTTAAACAAACTTATTTAATACTCTAGGAATTTGAAGATTTTTAAGCACTCTATAACTACTAAACGAAAGGTTGAAGATTGTTTTAATTGTGAATCTCAAATCCAAATTGAATTTTTAATCCTCCGAGCTTGGTTGCATAACATGATAGAACAGAATCAAAAGTATTAAATTTTAACTTTAATTACTTTAAAAATTTAAAATAAAGTGTGTATTTGGAATTTTTATTTTTACAAAATATATTTTTATTTTAGTTGATATAGTTTTTCTTAAATAAAAATAATGAGCCAACTTTTATTCACTGATAACAGTTTAAAAGAATGGTCATCAATATGATTAAATTTAGACAATTAAATTATAATAAATTTTGTTATTTTTAATAAAAATCATCATCTTAATTCTTAAAACATCTCTAAATTTTCCAATATGATTTCTTGGAAAAATATTTCTAATATTCAACATCAATAATAAACCACGTAAATTGATTAAAAAAAGCATTTCTAAATATTCTAATATAATTTCTTCGGAAAATATTTCTAAAATTTATTAGTAGCATAAAATTAGAACCCAAATGAAAAAGAAAACAACAGACCAACCCACCGCTATTATTATTGAAATATGGAGAGGATATCATCTTCGGCAGGAGCGTGTTCCCTAATATATGCACGTACAGCTTCCCTGAGCGACGAAAGAATGCTTTGCCCTATGCGGGAGAAGTTACTAGGATTGGACTGTGGGTGAGGCTGCAGACATTGCAGAGTGTACGTTAATGGGAACGAATAGAGAACAGTGGATAAACACAACACTGCCGCATCGGTAATGGGCGCAGACACTCTGCCTATGAATGGTCTCATCGCGTGGACGCTTTGGCTGTGGGAAGCGAAAGCCGCACGGCCCCTGTGACAGTACAGAAGAAAACGCAGCGCTCCTACGGCGGCCTCGCAGGCCCTAGCAGCCCCGACGCTGTACAAATCGTTCCTCATTCGCATGAGTGCGTCTACCAGAGCTTCCACGGAACCACGCATCGCCGCACAATCTCTGTTCTCCGGAACAGCGCAGAGGTCTCTGAGTGCACGCAGAGCCAGCGCCGTCTTCTTGCTGTTTGTGTCGCCTCTGCCGATGACGTCCACCAATGCTTCGAATGTAATGATGTCGGCCTCGAAAGCGACGGGGAGTGTGACGTTGCGTGCCGCCACGGCTGTCAGCATTTGGACGACGACATAGCTTTCCGGGTTGCTGCCCAGTGCGAAGTAAGCGTTGCCCAGGTTACAGAGAGCCACGGAGTTTATGAAGTGGTCGATCATGCGCCCGAGCCGCTCCGCTCCGCAGTCTTTTAGGATTGCGATGTAGGAAATGAGAATGGCGTCCGAAGAGAGGGGTGGCCCTGGCATGGCGGCGTAGAGGGCGCTGGACAGCTGCTGCGCCGTGAAGGCTACGATCATGGTTCTGTAATCGTCCACGTAGTCGAGCAACTCTTCTTGCGATGTGGTTGGTTGCCTGGCCACGATATTGAGGACGTTGTCTAACAGCACCGCGTGCCGCCTCAGCTGCTCCAGATTGTTATCGCCATCGTTTGGTCCTGACATTTTTTCATGAATATTCTATTTCCTATACTTTCTGAACACGTGAGATCACTATATCATTCTCATGGCTTGCATTCTTTTCCTACTATTCAGTCTTCCTGTGGGCATGTATGTTTAGTGGCTGTGGGTGCGACTCCTCTTTGAACTGTTTGACAATTCATGATTAAAGATTTACATGTTAAATTAGAGTCGCCATACATGCTCAATGGTTTATTATTTGTGATAAAATTTAGTATTATTAAAATTAAGTTGTATCTTCGTAATTGTATTCAAAACTTTCGTTACTTTTATTTTTCTTATAATAATTTTTTTTTTACTTCATTAATTTTATATATTTTTTATTAAAACGGTAAATTTTGTTCTATTTAATCAATAAATAAAATTAACATATTATTATAACCCAAAGTAATTCAAATTACTTTAATAAATCAAATTCAAATATTAATTAGATTGTACCATTAAATTTATGTTTATTTTTTCACCTTTACTTAATAGCAGAGTTTACTGCAGGGTTTATTGACTTTGTCCTGTACGGGCGAAAAAACTTGGAAAATTTGATTATTCGATTCGATTGGCCGAATGATACGTTCGAAATAATACAGCCAGGAAAATGCACATTTCAATAAAATTTTGGAGACAAGTTTTTAACGAAATTCGTAATATATTATATTAACCTATGGCTTGATGTATATCAAAATTATAGGATATGCTAGGCCTTCTGATATATACAAAAGCTTAATAAAGCAGCGTCTGATATAGTTTTAATTTATAAATTAATCATTTGTAAATATGTGGGAGATATATTTATTAAATTTAGATAAAGATAGGAAAAAAAATTTAGTTTTATTTGTAACTCGTACAAAATGGTAAAATTTATCTTATTATATTATAAAGGAAAAAAAATGTTGGTAGCATAAAATATGTAATAATATGGAATCGGTATAGTTTATTGTAATATGGAAATTAAATTTTAGACAATAATACAATTTTTTTCACATTTAAATAATACAATTATAAAATTACCATATAGATTATCAAATAATTACCATACAAATTATCAAATAACAAATAGCATTTTCACATTTACCTAATAAAGTTATAAAAATAATATGCAAATTATCAAATAACAAATAGAATTCTATGAATATATGTTTACCTTTTCACATTTATCTAATAAAATTATGAAATTACCTTGTAAATTATCAAACAAGAAAAACAAGAAATGACACCATGTTAATAAGTGAGTTTATAAAATGAGATTACCATATAAATTGTCAAACAAGAAATGACATCATGTTAATAAGTAAGTTTTATAAAATGAATAGTTGTATTGGCTCAACCATATAAATTTAAATAGCTAAGAAACACCAATCAAAACTCTTAAGTCATCATATATCAAATCTTACTAAGAAGTTAAAAAATCTTAACAATTAACTAAAATTTTTTTATTTTTTTTATTTTTTATTATTATAACTATAAAAAAGAAATAATATTTAAAATTAAAACATGATACATTTGGAAAAAAGCATGGAAACAGTTCCTTATCATTGAGTTTATTCCACTTCCAAAATTCATTATTTAGTTTAAAGGCTGGTTACATATAGTGGCAATATGACATGCACAAAAAACTTAGTCACTTTGCATTAGTCATTTTTTCAAATGGACAGTTTTTTAGTTAATCAATTTAAATTAAATTAAAAAGAGATAAAAAGAGCAAAATATTGGAATAGATTATTAACGCTTTAATTTCTCGTATATTATGAAGTATTTAAATTTTTATAAAAAATAATCATTTATATCGCATCATAAGAATTATTGATAGAATTAAATTAAAATTTTGAACCATAATCAAGTATTAAGATGTAAATTAAAGTGATTTTGAAAAGAAAAAATGGATGAATAAATATTATAACAAATAATATGATTGTGTTAATTTAAAAAAAATTAATGATGAAACATTAATGTATACAAAACTTTTAAAGATTGTTTTTATAGTTAAAAAAAATGAAAAATATATCTTCTTATTAATTTTAAACACCATATTCTAAAATACAGGTTTATAGTGAAAATATTTTATAATTTAATTGTTAAACACCCTATTCCAAAAAAACATGTTTACAGTGAGAAAATATTTGATAATTTAATTGTTAAACAGCATTGACTAATTATCTAGCTGGTGGACAAACTTTCACACTCGCAAATGCCTCTGCTTTTTGAACTGTTAAACTATTCCTTCATAGTTGTTTAAATATATAATTCTTTTAATCTGTGATTGAGGCTGAAACATGTTTATCATGATTAGTGATTTATTTAAATGTATAATTTTTTAAAGTGCGTGGAGAAGTTGTGTGTATTTAATTTATTACTGCGGCTCAAAAAGTTATTTGTTAAAAAAAATCGCTGGGTTAATTTTCTGTATTTTTTCTAAAGGCTTATAAGATCTGAACAGCCGCCTAGAGTGGATCGCCGCGTCCATTACACGGGAAAAAGAAATAGCGGGTGCCTTGACGGCAATGCTTTGGAAATAAAGGGAAGAGGGTTACAGTAGCAGCCACTGAAGAGGATAATATTATTTTTGCCATAGAATGTAAATACAGATGGAACTACATATTTAGGGCAGGGATTCAACAAAATGGCAGAAAATGGAGATAATAATTTGGAGACGCTGAGGCGCCATGCGTTATTGTTAAATAATCTCTTTGATATCATATCAGCGGAAGATTTCGAGGAAGCAACTGCAGTCAAGTACGCGGAAGGTTACAGAATATCCACCGTGGCATTTGTGGCGGCGGAGCTTTCGAGCGCCCTCCTCGCCGACCTGCCACTATCGGCGCGCTCCGCCAACGCCATTCTCGTCGCCCACATTGCTTTGCTCAGCGACTGCGGAGTTCCAGACCGAATAGGGGAGGCGATCGACTTCTTTATAAACTTCGTTGCTCTCTGCAACTTGGGCAACGGTTACTTCGCATCGGGCGGCAACGCCAACATTGCTCATTTCGTGGTCGAAATGCTGGCGGTGGTGGTTGCGCACAAGGTGGTGGTCCCAAAAACCCTTCACGATGGCTGGATTGTATTCAACGTGTTGATGGATTACATCGCAAGCGAAGAAAAACATGACGAAAATGTCGCCGACGTCGTTTTCGTGTTGAGGGACTTCTGTGCGGTGCGAGAAAACTAGGAATGCGCCGCGAGGCGTGGGGCGGTGGAGGCGCTAGTAAGGTTGCTCGTGCGGGGGCTCGATGACCGGGATTTCGGCGTCACCAGTGCTCGCGAGGTTGCGCTCGAAGCGCGGCGGTTCTTGTTGAACCATCCCACGGGGCGGTGCGGGTTTTTCTTATGAGAGCCAAAGTGGGCAAGCGGTGAGATCGTGCGTGGGCACGTTCTCGGCCATCGTTACCGACGCCACCATGTGTTGCTTGTCAACTGTGGTGGTCTACTTCACGTTGTGTTACAACTTTGGGTTGATGCAATCGCCCTCTCTGGAATACCACCAAAGAAACTTCTCTCGC
>APFE030526004.1:11394-24863 GCA_000404065.3 Pinus taeda
ATATATTTGAATAGTTTAAGTATACTCTTAATTTTTTTCCTATTAAATTTTAGGCAATAATACAATTTTTTTCACATTTAAATAATACAATTATAAAATTACCATATAGATTATCAAATAATTACCATACAAATTATCAAATAACAAATAGAATTTTATGAATATATGTTTATTTTTTCACATTTGTCTAATAAAATCATGAAATTACCTTGTAAATTATCAAACAAGAAATGGCATCATGTTAATAAGTGAGTTTATAAAATGAATAGTTGTATTGGCTCAGCCATATAAATTAAATAGTTAAGAAACACCTATCAAAACTCTTAAGTCATCCTATATCAAATCTTACTAAAGTTAAAAAAATCTTACAAATTAACTATTTTATTTTTTTTATTATTATTATTATTATTAACTATAAAAAGAAAATAATATTTAAATTAAACATGCATATATTTGAAAAGCATGGAACAAGATTCTTTATCATTGAGATTTATTTCCACTTCACCAAAATTCATAATTTGTAAATAGGCTTTGTTACAATATAGTGGCATAAGATATGCACAAAAAAACTATAAGTCACTTCATTTGTCATTTTTTCAAATGGCATTTTTTTTAGTTAATCAATTTAATTAAAAAGATAAAAAGAGCATAAATATTTTGGAGATAGATTTTAACTTTTAATTTGTGTATATTAGGAAGAATATTTTAAAATATTCTATGAAAATTAAATCTTTATTATCCATCTAAGAATTATTGATAATTAAATTAAAATTTTGGAACCCCTAATAAGTATATAGATGTAATTAAAAGTTTTTAAAAGAAAAAAATGATGTGAATAAATATATATCCAACCATATATAATATATGATTGTGCTAATTTTAAAATAAAATAATAGTAAAAATTAATTATAAAAATTTAAATTGACTTTTATACGTATTAGAAATGAAAAATATATCTTCTTATTAATTTTAAACACCATATTCTAAAATACAGGTTTATAGTGAAAATATTTTATAATTTAATTGTTAAACACCCTATTCCAAAAAAACATGTTTACAGTGAGAAAATATTTGATAATTTAATTGTTAAACAGCATTGACTAATTATCTAGCTGGTGGACAAACTTTCACACTCGCAAATGCCTCTGCTTTTTGAACTGTTAAACTATTCCTTCATAGTTGTTTAAATATATAATTCTTTTAATCTGTGATTGAGGCTGAAACATGTTTATCATGATTAGTGATTTATTTAAATGTATAATTTTTTAAAGTGCGTGGAGAAGTTGTGTGTATTTAATTTATTACTGCGGCTCAAAAAGTTATTTGTTAAAAAAAATCGCTGGGTTAATTTTCTGTATTTTTTCTAAAGGCTTATAAGATCTGAACAGCCGCCTAGAGTGGATCGCCGCGTCCATTACACGGGAAAAAGAAATAGCGGGTGCCTTGACGGCAATGCTTTGGAAATAAAGGGAAGAGGGTTACAGTAGCAGCCACTGAAGAGGATAATATTATTTTTGCCATAGAATGTAAATACAGATGGAACTACATATTTAGGGCAGGGATTCAACAAAATGGCAGAAAATGGAGATAATAATTTGGAGACGCTGAGGCGCCATGCGTTATTGTTAAATAATCTCTTTGATATCATATCAGCGGAAGATTTCGAGGAAGCAACTGCAGTCAAGTACGCGGAAGGTTACAGAATATCCACCGTGGCATTTGTGGCGGCGGAGCTTTCGAGCGCCCTCCTCGCCGACCTGCCACTATCGGCGCGCTCCGCCAACGCCATTCTCGTCGCCCACATTGCTTTGCTCAGCGACTGCGGAGTTCCAGACCGAATAGGGGAGGCGATCGACTTCTTTATAAACTTCGTTGCTCTCTGCAACTTGGGCAACGGTTACTTCGCATCGGGCGGCAACGCCAACATTGCTCATTTCGTGGTCGAAATGCTGGCGGTGGTGGTTGCGCACAAGGTGGTGGTCCCAAAAACCCTTCACGATGGCTGGATTGTATTCAACGTGTTGATGGATTACATCGCAAGCGAAGAAAAACATGACGAAAATGTCGCCGACGTCGTTTTCGTGTTGAGGGACTTCTGTGCGGTGCGAGAAAACTAGGAATGCGCCGCGAGGCGTGGGGCGGTGGAGGCGCTAGTAAGGTTGCTCGTGCGGGGGCTCGATGACCGGGATTTCGGCGTCACCAGTGCTCGCGAGGTTGCGCTCGAAGCGCGGCGGTTCTTGTTGAACCATCCCACGGGGCGGTGCGGGTTTTTCTTATGAGAGCCAAAGTGGGCAAGCGGTGAGATCGTGCGTGGGCACGTTCTCGGCCATCGTTACCGACGCCACCATGTGTTGCTTGTCAACTGTGGTGGTCTACTTCACGTTGTGTTACAACTTTGGGTTGATGCAATCGCCCTCTCTGGAATACCACCAAAGAAACTTCTCTCGCAGCGCTCGAAGTATGGTTGTTTATGTGCAAGAAGTCATGGAAACTTCTATGGCTGATAACGCCCCTACAGAAGAGGAAATCCTTTCCACATTTGAATAATATTGAACTTTTGCGCTTTTTTTGCGCTTTTTTTCTTTGTTTCACCAAAATTCAGAGACTTTTATCGTCGCAGTAGCTATGTATATATACAGAAAATAGCTATGGGAATTAGTGAAGAAATTCCGCTTTCTATTTTTAGGAAGTTACTTCCAAATTTTTGAACCATAGATTTTAATCTAATAAAATTTAAAATTAAAATGAACTTAAACTTAAAAATTAAGAAGTGTACCTTACAACATCAACTAACTATAATCCCCACACATATATCTATACTACTAATAATTGTTAAGGATGTGATGTTTATATGATGTTGGCAATTACAAAATATTGGGTAAACTCACACATATATCTATACTAATAATAATCGTTAAGGATGGGATGTTTATATGATTGTTAAGGATGGGATGTTTATATGATGTTGGAAATTACAAAATATTGGGTAAATTCTTTCCTTTAAAGTTTTGGTGAGTTGATTCCGCAATTTGAATGATGAGGAGGATGGATTGGTGTAGTTTGCATGTTAATGTAAAGCTTAGTGTATCACAGGAAATATATTGAATTGAAAAGCTTATATTTTGTGATGAGATGAACCAGTTTTGTGTTAAGCCTAGACATTATGTGCACTTAGGGATATGGATTCTTGAAGGTAATGTGAGGAGTTTGGATTTTTTTTTTTTAATAAGTCAATATTTAGTATAAAGAACATGACAATTGTATTTTTATACTTTGTGTATTTATTTTTTTGGTTCATATAATAATTAGTTTTTGTCCCAAAATACCTTTTTTTTACACTCATTATGATGAATATAGTTACCTCACCTGAAATGAAGATACATGGTTGTTTCCAATTCGAGGTTACATAATATGTTTTTCTATTTACGTTTTGTCATTCCGGCATGGTTAAATGAACTGTGCAATATATTATTATTATTATATATCTTTTGTTAATTACTTCATTTACTTGAATGATATGTCTAGACACCTTGCCTTATAGTGTACATATTCATATTTTTAGTTGTTGAATTCATTTTAGGGGTTCTACCAAATTGTTTTTGGGTTGCAGGTAACCTGGCTTAGCCGTAGGACTAAGTCAGCCCCTCTAAGTTATACTGATTAAATTTCTTAAGAGTCCTTAACCATTCTATTACTGTATTTCCAGAAATTCCATGCTCTGTAAATTCACAATTAGTATACATGTCCTTCCGAAATAACATACTACATTCCAAACATACATGAAAATATGTAACTACAACAAGTGCCTTTACTCTGGAAAACATATAGTTCAATAATTATCAAATAAAATAAATTTCAATACTTCTTTTTTTCGGTCAACCACAACTTCACAGGGAATGGAATGTTCTTTCCAACCTAGAGGACCAGTGACATCATTAGTACTCCCCTAGAGCCAATTTCATATTCAAATTCAATCTCATATTTCAAATCTTCAATAATTTACTCCAACATTACTTAGTCCCAACCATCTACAATCTAAGGGTATTTAAATAAAGTTCCCCTAGCCAACCATCTCAAGAAGTCTATGATTGCAATATCTTGCCCTCTCTACAACTTTTTATCATAGATTTAATGGTATTATCATCTTCTTCCACTAAAGTTGCCTTAGGTCCCCCATAACCTATTGTCTTCCTTTTTTCTTTATCAGTAATTTTGTCTAAACGGAAAGAGGTTGGGCAAGCAACTACCTCAACCCGTAACTATCTTCAATTGCCTCTCGATATGAAATTCACTTTTACATCACCTTCCCGTAACTTTGCAGCTAACCCTTTTTTGGAAAGGAATACTTTTGTAATTAAATTTAAACATTGACATTCACATACATAATATATCCAATTATATATCCTCAATCATAATTTATAGTTGTCAGAAAACAATAAAACAAACAAGGGCAATTCTCATGCACTCTAGTGAAGTAAACACTACTTCTTATGTAATCAAGTCGTTCTCACTTAAATTGATACATCTCAATAAATGAAAATCTCTTAAATCTTACCTCAGAGACGTTTACTTCAAGCACTCCCTTGCCTTTCCATTATCATCCATAAGAGAAGGCACCACTAACCCTCAGGAAAGGATAGTTGCAGGAGGCCAAGGTTCCATTCTTGGGAATCATTGTCCCCTCATCTTTATTAAAAAATCATTATGTTTTTTTCTTGCACTGAGCAAAGAAATTTCCTTTTCTAGATGAACATTAAAGTATTGTATTTGCCTTTGAGTGGAGAAAGGCACAAAAAATATCATCTAAATGAGGCTCTCGTCATTTTCACAAAGGTATTGTTTATTCTTTAGTTTTCATTAGAGAGATCATCATGTTTTGAATGTGTAACCCTTATTTTTTTTTTTTTTTGGAATTATTGGTATGGTTTAAGGTCGGTACGTTCTAGGCAGGAGATCGAGTGTCTGTTACAGACCAAGGCACACTAGCTTCATGATTTGATAAACACATGGCACACTATTTGCTTGCTCTCTTCTGTAGAAGAAAATGATTCTTCATGTCCTCGTTCGTCGAATATTGTGAGGAAATATTCATCCACTATGTCTTAACCATAATGTGGGGGAGATTTATCATCCATCAAAATCCATTATCTTTTCAAATGAAATATTCATGTCTTTTATTAAAAATAATCATAAATCTAAATATATAAATAAAATAGATGTAAAAAATGCTTTCATCAAATTCTATTCTCTTTTCAAATGAAATATTTATATCTTTTATTAAAAATAATCATAAATCTAAATATATATTTTATATGGTACTCTATTTATTTTAGTATAGAATAGTATTTATATAATTATATACCTCTTACCAATTTTTAGATTTATTTATAATATTTTTCTTTAATATTTTTCCATTATGATTTTTATTATTAGGTTATATGGTTCAAACTATTTTCAAGTTCAGCCTAAAAATCTAAAAAACACTCAAATTTACCATTCACAGAAATTCTTACTAAATAAATTGACAAAAAATATATATAACCACGAAAAGAACGTAGACTGTTTACCACACCCATTGAAAAGATAAGTTAATGTCAATATCACAACTTAATCAAGGTCATAGAGACAACTTGAAAGTCAAATAAAAGGTTGCGTAAGTGGGTATGCTATAGGGTTCCAACCAGTGTTGCAGGAAATGCCCCCCCCCCACGAATCAAAAGCCCAATCCGCGATCCATACGGATCGTGGGGAATCCACCCTTCGAAACGCATTTTAGAAAAATTGAAACCCGAATCGGGCTGAAAAATGTGGTTCCTGCCATTTCATAACCTTTCAGCCCGATCCTCGTTTTGGTTTTTTCCGAAACGCATTTCGGTTTTTTCCGAAACGCATTTCATATGAAGATAATTGAGCAACTATATGCTTAGCACTAGTCCATTTGGGAGCATGCATGCAATTAGCAATTCCAAGATGATGATGATCAAATTGAGATGCGACGCCCATCTGGTCCCTTGGTTCCTAGGTTCCATGGTTCAACACCAACAGCATGGGGTTCGTCTTCATCAATTTTAGTGCCACAACTTCCATAGGCACCATCTTCTTCATTTCCACCACATGGAGGCCCGTCACCATGTTCTCTTTATGTTGGTAGGAGGAGGGATTAATATATATATTTACAATTTACTACTTTTGTCATATATTAATAATTAGACTTGTAGGCTTGTGAATTTGAACCTTTTTGTCTTGGCGGTGACCAAGTGACCTATTTTGTAATATGCTTAAATGTTTTATGTCTTATAATATGCTTAAAAATTTGATGTATGTTTGTAATTGCTAGAATATAGATGGTTGATGCTCGAATAATTAATCATTGATGTACATACTAGTAACTACAATGGAATCATGGATGCCATATCTATCTTGATTTATGCAAAAATATGCATGTTTTCATGTCTTGTACAACTAATTTGCTATTTGGCATGTTTATTTTGAATATAAATGCAAAAAAAGAAACGCTTCTCTTCCTAGATTTTCAGAAAATGACGCTTCTACGTCCCCGCTTCCAAAAAATGTCCCCATTTCGTCCCCACTTCGCGGAACATTGGTTTCAACTTATGTAAGAACTAGTCTTTTTACTCATATGTAAGGATGGTTATATGCGACTATGTGTGGAAAAGATAGGTAGTTCTTCTGTAATGCATATTTGGTTGTAATGAGTAATTATGGTTGAAATATTTTTGAGGTTGATAACTAAATACGAAGGATATTGAATCTCATCGTTATGGACTTATGGTTGGGTTATGTAGTTATTTAGGAGGATGATTTTCAATGCAAGTGATAGCATTGGGATAAAATGAGTGACGTTATTTATTTGTATAATATTTGAAAATATTAATTGTTATGTTATTTTGTAATATATTTTTTTCTCTTGTATATTAAGGTAAAAATCACAACTTATTATCATATTGTGATGAAAATTTGACTAAAGTGAGAGGGGGTGAATCCGTTTAGTCATGGACATCAAAATTATTTTCATTAAACTCATTAACTGAAACATTACATGAATAGCTTAACTAATAATGACCAGTAGATTGAACATGTGAACAACAAGTAATAAGCAAACCAAAACATCACACCAACATGTAATAACAACACATATTGACACCAAATATAAGTGGAAAACCATGATTTTATTATTATTGTGATGCAAAGACAAGCTCCTACTCCTTATTACATCTGATCTTTTATAGGCTCCAACCTACAAGAGTTTGCTACCTCAATTTTTCTGCAAGCTACAACATGCAAGGAAGCTCCAACTCCCATATGGTTTTTGCAGGCTACAACCCACAAGAGGCTCTTACCTCAACCAATGCCAACTGAATATTTATCAAGTCACAACTTAAAAGGAGACTACAATCCCTTGATACAAACAAGAAACAACAATGTATTGGTTTACTTGGTCATAAATTCTGCATATCTCCATCTTCATTTCTACCTATTCTTCCCTTCAAATTTGCTTCACATAAGCTTTATATGTGTCGGATAACTAATGCATAACACCTTAATGAACTCTCACACGTTCTCCCACTCTTTGACTCTTTATCCTTGCAACCTCACACATTTTTATAAGAAAAAATTTATGGTTGTTGGTATTCCACATAAGAATATGAAGTGAACATGCTTGTCTCTTTTCCTTCCACTCATTTGTTTTAAAAATCCTCATATTTTGAATATTAGAACACAAAAATAAATGATCCACATAATGTAATGATTAAATTCATCAACATAATTCCGACATCATGCAACATTATAGGAGTAACATATGACTATTTAATTGAGCATTCATTCATCGTGCTCAACAATAACATTTTCCATTAATGCATCACAATAATATTGCAACATATTTTCCTTTGCCTTAGGCTTGCATCATGACATCTCCATGTTGTTTTATCAGCAGTTTTTCCTTTGTTTTCATGGATTCTTGCCTTGTCTTTGTAGTCATGGAGTCTTGCCTTTAATCTCAACAATTTTCTTCCAACAACCCAATCTTCAAATCAACTTTAGACACAACACATACAAGGATCAATATCACATATGCTACTGTCACTTTGTTGCTCCTGCCTTCTTGTTCCTTTTTCATCACATCTTTGCCTTGTTGTTTCTACTTTACTATCACATCTTTGCCGTGTTGTTGTTGCTCCTTGCCTTTTTCTACTTTGCTTCTCCTTTTCTGGCAATGACAATAATTCCAACAATATCCCCCTTTAGCATTGATGGCAACAATGTTTCTTGAGAATCAACTTCAACAATCTCTTCTTACCTCCCCCTTTGACATCAATGGAAATGGGGGTTACAGATGTTTTGTAGCCCTCAAATCCACATTTGTCTATTCTTTATTATTAAGGTACTAAAAAAAAATGGTCTTCAACTTAGTGTAAAAAAGTCCTCAGTGTAACTGTCACCAATGCATTAATGCTCTACAACCTACAATGTTTTTTTCTGCATAAACAGTGTTGACGTTGTCATTGAATGACTGCCACTCTAGATAGATAACTAGGGATGCTCCAGATTGAATGCTACTCCAAAATGAATGTTGTTCCATATGACATATAAACATTGCTCCAAACACGCTACTGAATATTTTAACATTGTAAGAGAGCTGCAAAATATTGTTGTGAGAACAATTTGTAAAATATTGCAAGAATTCATTGAATGAATGCATTGCAAGAATATTGTTGAGAGAACACTTTGTAAGGAAAGAGTGGCATGCATGAGAAATGGAAACTCATTGATTGGATGTGTGAACTTAAAATAAATTGGTGCTCTCCATAATGTAAGGAACGTAATGCTTGATATTAAAGGATGTTGGTATTAAGAGCACATGATATATTATATTGATATATAAGCCATGACATGAATATCCATGATATGAAGGCTTCAAATGAAATATATTGAGAGCTCTTTCATATCTCCTCAAATATATCAATATATGAACACATTGCCAACCCAATATACAAATATATGAAAACATATTGCAACTCATATGAATGTATTTCCATATATACATAACATGATTGCAATATATTGAAAACTTATTGCAAACAATATGAATGCATATATGTTTCGACAATTCTCTCCAATAGAGAGACCACTATTGCCCAAAATATGAATAACTTTAGTTAACACTCTCCAAACTATGAAAGACATGAATTTAAGTTAGGGCACATCTCGAATTCATAAGAGCAAGCCTAAATAGTTCAATTAAAAATGTTGCACTTGAAAATGCTACTTTTGTACAACACTACTCTTGAACATTTAATTGCATTGTAACATTGCTCGTATAGTGTATTGCAACTTGAATATAATTATATTAATTATAACAAAGACAAAACCATAGAAAGACAATGTTTCTCAAAGGAAAATGTTGTTCCAAATCAACTATTCTTCATATATCAATGCTCCAATGCTCCATAAATGATTTCTGCTCTATAAATGAAAGTTTGTTCACATCTTGTGGCTAAACAAATTGAAATTCATTGACCTGATGGGTCAAAAGGCAGTTTTACTGAGAGGGTTTGATCTCTCAAGAAATGATTTGTATTTCATTATTGTAATAAGTTAGAAATTGTCTAATTTTAGGCTCAAAGATGAGTTGTTAGCATAGGTGTGAGATAGAGCCAGGAATTAGAAGATTTGTTGTTAGATTTATTAAAAATAGGGATTGATTTGTTAGAACAATTAGAGTGATATCCGATTTATAAAAGGGAGGAAAATGTAATGAAAATGAGGAGAGAGGATTGAGGAGTGGATTTAGTAGAGTGAGAGAAAAATAGTGTGTGGATTTGTGTTTTGAGATAGAGGTCTTTATTTTTGTAATCAGGCCCAAGGCCTAGACTCTGTAACTCTTTTATTGTGAATAAATTGGTGTTATGTGCATGATTATATATACAGCCCATGGAGATCATCGAATGCTTGTTTTCTTTGTATTCAGATGATATTGAAGCTTGCTTTGTTTTCTATGCTTTATAATAGATAACACTGAGTTAAAAGAATAATCAGCAAGTTTGTTATATTGTTTTGGTTTTGCAAGCGGAAAACCCAAATACACTAAGAATTGACACAAAACCCATTCGGATTTGGAATCCAGACTTCAAATATTATCGACAGAGGTTTTTAATGTTATCCAGTCCATGGAACCCCAAGTCGAATCGCTTTAGTGGACAGGAACCAACTTGTTGAACTGCTGAATTCCGACAGTGTGATACAACCGGATCTGAAACGTTATAGAGAAGGGTTTATAATCTATCGAGTCTGTAAGCACTATTGCTTTGGCGCTTTGAAGTGTAAAGAGACTAAGCAGTGAGCATCGAAATTTGTGATTGTCCGATTCAATCACATTCGTTGGATTGCAATCAACTGCAACTGTTGGATCGCGATTAACCGTGACCGTTGGATCACCAAGTGTTCTCGCTATAGTGGATGGTATTTTGGGCATATCAAAGGTGGTAAGTTGTTTGGAAGGGTCAACACCCGATCCCATTCAAACTTCCACACGTAGGAAAGGCGGAGGGGAATAAAACCGTTTTTTCAGGCATTTAACTCCCGATCTATTGTTCTATTCAAAATCTCCGATGACCGTCGGATCTCACCGATCTAGATCGACGGTTCCAAAGCAACAATGTGTTTACTCTTGGCGTATGATAAGCCCGCCAATATAAAAAGGTAAATCCCATTTTTTTAGCTTGTTTTTTAGTGCACTTCAGTTTAAAAGAAGAACAATCGGGTTATAGCTTAAAGGGGATTACCAAGAAATAATCTAACAATTCACCAAATTCAAAGATTTGGAAGGGTTTCTTGATAAGCATGATGAGCATCAAATGAATCATCCAAAATTTTTCATGCTTTTACTTCTACTACTATCATTGCATCGTTGGAGTACTTAGTTACCCACTTTAGATAACGAAGCTAGTTGGTGGGTGAGAACAAGTCGAAAATTCAGAATGAATGATTCAGGTGGCAGTTTTTGTTAACCTAGATGTAATGATTTAGGTTATAGTTAGCGTGAGAATGCATAAAAAATTTGAAATGAATGATTCAGGTGGAAGAAAACAAAGGGAAGTATTTGTTGTGTGTTCTTCTCCTCCATTGTCCACATGGATATTTCTCTCACAATGTTCTGTATCTGAATTCCTAGTGAATATTTTTATGTTTAGTATAGACAAGAACATTGAATTGTCTGCAATAACACACATGTTCTTCTTTCCCATGGTTTCAGAATGATGATGTCTGCAATGTAATAGCTCCTGCAATATATCGACCTCTGTCTCACTACATATACTATATAAAACTTGGTTGATATATATTACGATGGGCAGTAAAATTTTAATGCTTCATTCACTTTCCATAACATCAATGTAATAACATATCCTTCTTATCTATCATCTTCACTATATCTTTGTCCATATATAATGTATGTTGAGTAATTGATTTGTATGTAACGCATACTACTTGTAATGTTTTTCCACAAAAGAATAGTGCATGTCACTAGCACATTATTAGCTTCTACTACACGTTTCTGAACGCCATGTATTCCTATTCCTAGATGCTGGCAACACTTGCCAATATGCATCAATGTTTCACAATGTATAAGTAACATATTTTCAAAATATATGAATGCCATCACATCATGGCCAACCTCCCCATATATGCACCATATCATATTACGCCCACCAATATAATGCACAACCTTTGGAAGATTTATTTTTAACATGGTTCTCTATCACTTGCACGCACAGATTTGTCAACATCTATTTCTTCAAATCTTCTATTTTATAGTTCTTAATTTTCCTCAGATTTTCATGTTCACATTCCAAGTCATGATATCGTGTTTTTCGTTCTAAAATCTCATCCCTTGTCTCATTTAATGACATGTTTTTTGTGGAATATTTCTTCTTCCGACCTATTACATGAATATAATCACTTGCACTTGGAAGCGAATATTCCATTGATGAAATGGATACATCCACATTGTTAATTGGGAATTCTTGATCAAGAGAAGCTCCATATTCCTTTCAAAAGTGTTGTGTATTTGATTCCTGCTCTTCACATAATTTCTAAAATGGAGGTGGCAAATCCTTGTTTCTCCGCTCTAGAACTAGGTCACTTGAAGGTCCTTTTCAAGGCTAATTAAATTCCTCCTTTCTAGGCTCCAACACAACACATGAGCACTAGGTTTCACAGTGGGTTCTTGTTTTAACACATTTGTCTCTCTCATCCATTGTTGAATATAAAACCATTATACTCAAGTTTTCAATCCTCTCTTTTAACCATGTTTCATATTCTTGCAGCTTGGACTGTAGTTCTTCAATCTCCTTTTTCTCACCCTTTAGAAAAGCAGCATCATCATGACCTTATTGACTTGAGCATGTTGGGTGAGGCCCAACTTGGTCTAGTTTTGGTCAAAGACTCCGCATTTTGAGGAGTGAAGGGCACGAATTCCATTAAGCTCTATTCGCCATGTGATGTCTAGGGGCTTTGGGGTGGGTCAAAGCCCCTCATTTTGTAAAGGGTATCGGGGTTTTAGCTCATTGCTTTGTCGAATCCATAGTATGTGGACCATGGTTTTGTAGTAATAAAACATATAGAAGGAGATGAATGCTTTGTCAAAAGAGATGACACATAGACAAATTGATCATATTTTCTATCTTTAGTTTGTATTTTGGGCTTTTTGGAAAGACTTCATAGTTAGGTGCGTGGAGGCCTTGGAGAGTTTGCAGCTGAGTGCGCAAACCGCCTGCAGCTAGATGTGCAAGTCGAAGAAGTTGTATGTGTTGAAGGATTCATATTGATAAAGAAGAATAAGTTTTTGCGAAATCTTGTGTATTAGTATTCATAATCTATATTCATATGTATTGATATGCATGTTTTGTACTTATTTATGAGAAATAATACAAGTTATATTGTGCTCTGAAATGTTTATATAATAATTGCAAATCTATGAAGTAAAGCATATGCACGAAGTCTTTGTATGCAAAGTTGTAGATTAGTATAAAATATAAGAAAACACACAGATACCACAACACAATATCCCTCTAGCTGCATAACCCTGGTTCTCCAACCTATCATAACCGCTTTGGGTGAGACTACGATCTACTTGTAGGTCATTACCAAAAGGGCCAGTGGTTAAGGGTTTTGTTGGTGTGCGATACACTTTGAACCCGGGTCCAAGCCTCTTGAGCTAACAAATGGTTACGTTCCAGAGACCAGGATCCACTTGAGGGATATGTTTTGGCGTTCGTTGAAAAAGGAAATCTAGGAGTGGTTTGAACCAAAAGAGCGAGAATTTGCAGTTGAAAATCCGTGATTATCGACTGAAGCCTAGTTGCAGAAGTATCTCTATACATAAGAACATGAGATCTTCTTCACGACATTTGCTAGTGAACTATATGAATGGGTATAAAGTTTACTGA
>APFE030526011.1:0-83080 GCA_000404065.3 Pinus taeda
AGTGTTATTGGAATTAATAAATGGAATAACAGGAGCAGAACCCTTGTCTTGCTTCCAATTCTTGTTTACAAAAGAAAGCTCATTTTGAATGATATATCTTAGGTTTGGATCAGAAGGTAGAGCTGAAGCCTCTGATAAAAAAGAGCGACATTTTTTCTTCACTTCATTAAAGCGACTGTAAGTGGGAGTGGGAATATAATTTTTGTTAGTTTTGAAGGTAGATGGAGTATCAAATTTCAGTAATTTATAAGGGGATGAACTGGCCTCATTGCAGTTGTTGTGGTCTAAAGTGGTTGTTAGCTATTTTTGTGGTTGATGTGAGTAGTTTTGTGAGTGTGGCCTCAATGCAGAGTGTTCTTTGTCTTCTGTGCTTCTATTGCATTGTCTACAAACTCATTCTGGTGAAAATTGGGTTGGCTAGGAATTTAATGCAGGACCTGCTCTACTAGTGAGCTACCTGCCCTTTTGATGATGGGCATCTTTACCGGTTTGATATCAAGGTGTCAATTGGTACCTCCAGCATTCCATTGGGTTTATGCCAAATGGTGTAGTAGCACATAGGTAACTTTTGCAGTGACGTTTCGGGGGAGTAGTTCAAGTTCTGCTGATATTCACCTTCTTCTGCTAGCTAAAAACATGTTTTAGGTATGATTACTCAAGGTTGAAGTTATGATAATGAGAAAGATCAAGGCCTAGGTTTTGGGCCGAGTTCTTTGTATGTTTAATCTGCTACATGTGCCTCTGGTTAGAGTTCCTTCTTGAATACTTACTTGAGTTGGTGGAACTCGGAGCTCATAACACTTTCCAGCTTATTTCAAAATTCATTCCATATTTTCATGCAGCATTGCCTCAAAGTTTCCATGTCGACATTGGTTGCCTTTTCTCCAGAGCAATCCCGATTAAATTATGCAAGTACTCTTCTTAATAGCATACGCTGTGTTGGGTGCCAAATTATACATTTCTGTTATTGAAATTCAACTCGAGAATATGGTAATATGGTCATATGGTCATATGTTTATTGTGTTTTCTATTTTCCAGTTTTGGTTTGCCAATCATGTACAGGAGCTTTTTTTCTTATCTTCACAAGGTATTATAATGCATGCTATGTACATTTAGAAACATTTGAAATTTTCTAAGAATTGATGGAAACAATAGATGTTACTATGGAAAATCAGATGAATCCAAATTAATATCACATGGATCTTTTGATGAACTAGTAGTTGTACCTAAGCTAACTGACAACACCTACAAGTCATCACCAACTCCCGTGTTTTATGATGCTAAAAAATAACTTATAGCCTTATCTGTTACAAAAATGGTTCTCCATCAACAAAAGGAGCATTCTACATCTACAAGTG
Organism: Pinus taeda; assembly: GCA_000404065.3. Lineage (NCBI taxonomy): Eukaryota > Viridiplantae > Streptophyta > Pinopsida > Pinales > Pinaceae > Pinus > Pinus taeda. The sequence continues at coordinate 1,359 of APFE030526011.1, forward strand.
AATGGATTTATTTGGATTTCCATCACTCACAGGGAGGGGACTGCAACAATCATAGTTGTTTTTCTCTTCAGAAAAATATACAAGATGAAGACAACTGCAAATTGATTAAATTTACAGATCCTTCTTTGAAAGTGACTTCAACTTTTTTGAATATAATGGAGTATTTTGATAAGCACCAAGATAAGCAACCTGGAAATAATGGTCCAAAGCTCTCTGAAAGTGTTGGTATATCAGATATTCCAAGGTTCAAGTCTGACACTGTTCTGGGTGGGGTACCTGACAACATAATGCACTTCAGTCAAGAACTTTATTGTTCAACTCTATGTTTGTATCCAGTGATCTGTCATTTTACTTGAATGTGAAAAGAAGTTTTGTAAGATGTGGAGATCCTTCAGCAAAAGAAACAAGTAGCATGCAAAATTCTTTGTATAACGATCTCAATGAATTCTCAAATACTATTTCATCCGAGTTTTATTGTCAAAAGAACATGATACAACTTCATCATATTGAGATGTCCAAATTTGTCATAGACATTATTGATTGCATTCGAACGGATTCTGAAATGGTTTATGAGTTAGATAATGAGCTAAAAAGAATAGTACATACATTTCCAGACTTGAAAAAGCTTTGTATTCCACATGTTAATTAGGTAGATCTAATGAGTTTGATCAAGGACAGGGTTTCCCAAATAGGTTCCTTGAAATATGATACAACTTTGAGAGGACTAAGCACTATGCATATATTATCAAATCTCTTAATGTGCAAACCTTCCGTTTAATATTGTACTCAAAAAAGAAGTTTGCACCTTGAGAGATTTGATCTCTCTCCTAAATTAGATCTAGAGTGGAGATGGATCTAGGCTAATTTAAATGTTAAATGTTATAAAATATAATGAAATAAGTGTCTCACATTTTTATGTTATTTTTGTGAAGTGATAAATGTTTCACTTATTATTTTTTTGGTATATTACTTTTTAATGTAAAATGCTTTTTAATCAAATAATTAATCGTTTAGTCTCTCTAAGTAGGGCAATTGACAATGGTCATGTAAATGAAGTATTATGTGGGAGGAGGTCCATTTTTTAAATCCTCTTATTCACTATGGGTGCAAAAGGGGCATGCATATGAGGCAATTGACAATGGTCATGTAAATGAAGTATTATGTGGGAGGAGGTCCATTTTTTAAATCCTTGATACACTATAGGTTCAAAAGGGGCATGTATATGGGCGTAGAAGTTATAGTGCTAGTCATTAGAATCAACCCCATACCATGAGTATAGGAATGGCACAATTGTCCATTTCTCTAGATACCAAAAAAAAAGAAAAAATAAAATAAAATATTTGTTTAAATTTATTTTGAAATTAATATTAATTATAATTATTTTTTACAAATTTTCATAAATATAATTTTTTCCAACAATTTTTTATTTGAATACCTAACACATTAACTTTCCTTAAAAAAAAATTAAGGAAATTTAACAATTTCGCTATTTATTTTTATTGTGAATTGAAGCTTATATTAAAGAAAGCAAAGTAAAGAATTACACCATCTTCACCTGAAATAAATAGTAAGCAAAGGCTCCCTACAGCGACCAGGTTATAGACTAAAAACTCCAAAAACCATGAAAAAACTTGATTAAACCATTAAGCTATAAACAAAAAAAACTCCATGAATCGTGAAGAATCCAAACAATATCCCTAACAAAATTTCACTATTAAAATATCTCCCGATCCTGAACCGTCCACGCAAATAGCGCTGAGATTGAACAACTCCAAGAACCATGAAGAATTCACGATATCCTTATCAAAATTTCACTATTAAAAAAAAAAAAATGTTTTTATGGAAGAAGTTCAAATTTTAACTAAATTTGATTTGCCAACACTCATTATTTATTAAAAAATCCTCTTTAACTTTGTAATCCAATTTAATCCCGGCCTAAGAAGTTGCGGATTATAGTGATTGGTTGGACTTTTTTAATTAAGCGTGCACAAAAAGCAATGGTCTTTATATTGGTTTAGCCAAAGTTTGAAGATGGAATTTCATTTTTAATCAAAGTTTTTGGCCTCTTTCTCCTCGTAAGAGCTCCAAACATCTTAGGTTAAAGGTAGGTATTTAGTTTATTTTTTCCCTAAGTGATGTTAGTATTACTTCACTCACATTTAATGTCTAATGTATAGTGCCTATATTATAAAGTTCACAGATGGATAATTAAGATAAATAGATTCAATCTCATATGGCTATGGCTATATGCAGGTTGTTTGTCTTGACTTTTAATTGATAAGATTAGAGGAAGTTTAATCAAAGCTTGTTGAATCACCTGAAGTACTAAAAGTTGAACCATCGTTATGGAATAGGTTATGTAATTATTAAAAAAAAAGCTATAATAAATTTAAGCTATGTAATTATGGGAAAAACTACAACTTCTTGATTTTGAAAGAATTAATAACATTAAAAACTTAAAAACCAATGGCCCAATACCTTTTTAATGCATTTTCTCAATAAACAAATACTCTTACCCTTACAAAGGGATCTTCCCACTTGAACTTCTAAAGCTCCTTGCTAATGACAAACAACACACAACACACAGTTCACGTAAGACACACTATGTCCTCTTCACTACTTAGTTCATAAACTCTCACAAACATATTTTTAGTAAACATAACCCCTGGTTTTCTATTAAGTCTTCTACCAATTGTTCTTCAAGATTAAAACATATCTTAGTAAACATAACCCTTGGTTTTCTATTAAGTCGGAAAGGAATTGACTCCTAGTGAGATGGGCAACAAATGGAAAGAAAAAACGAATCACACCAAATGCCTAACAAAGTTTACTATTGGAAAAATATATTTCATTTGTCTCTTCTAAATTCAATGAAGAAGGATATTCACAGGCAGGAATTAGTGAGATGGGCAACAAATGGAAAGAAAAAACGAATCACACCAAATGCCTAACAAAGTTTACTATTGGAAAAATATATTTCATTTGTCTCTTCTAAATTCAATGAAGAAGGATATTCAGGGGCAGGAATTGAGAGGCCGGTCAAAAGTGGTCGGAATTTGGATAAAAAAATTCAAAAAATATTGCAGTAGCAGTGTTTGAATCATGCTTTTGATGGTAGAAATAGATTCAACACCATCAAAAACCTCTAGAGCACCCAAAATCTTGAAGTTTGACCACTGTAATGTAGATTTACAAAAATATCTTTATCAAAATCTTTCCATGATTTTTAGAGCAAAAAATAGTTTATTTAGACGACCACAACTATAACCAATACAAAAGTTGAATTTTAAAGTAACAACCACTGTAATGTAGACTTACAAAAATATCTTTATCAAAATCTTTCCATGATTTTCAGAGCAAAAAATAGTCTATTTAGACTACAACAACTATAACCAATACAAAAGTTGAATTTGAAAGTTTTAAGTAACAATCACTGCCCATTTGTTCTTCAAGATTAAAAAAAAAACAAACAAACAAACAAAAATATCTTTATCAAAATCTTTCCATGATTTTTAGAGCAAAAAATAGTCTATTTAGACTACCACAACTATAACCAATACAAAAGTTGAATTTGAAAGTAACGACCACTGTAATGTAGATTTACAAAAAATATCTTTATCAAAATCTTTCCATGATTTTCAGAGCAAAAATAGTCTATTTAGACTACAACAACTATAACCAATACAAAAGTTGAATTTGAAAGTAACAATCACTGCCCATTGTTCTTCAAGATTAAAAAAAAACAAACAAACAAACAAACAAATGTATCTTAGTAAACATAACCCTAGGTTTTCTATTAGGTCGCAAAGCAAATGACTCCTAGAGAGATGGGGAACGAATGGAAAGAAAAAAGCAATTCACACCCAATGCTGAACAAAGTTTACTATTGGAAAAATACATTTCATTTGTCTCATCTAAATTCAATCAAAAATGATACTCAGGCGCAAGGATAGATTGATAGGTGGTTGGAATTTGGGTAAACAAATTTCAAAAAATATTGTGATAACAGTGTTTGCATCATATTTTTGATGGTGGAAATAGATTCAACGCCATCAAAAACATTTGGAGCACCCAAAATCTTGAAGTTGGACCACTGTTTACAGAAATCTCTTTATCAAAATCTTGCCAAAATTTCCATGATTTTCAGAGCAAAAAAAGTTTATTTAGACTACCACAGCAATAACCAATACAAAAGTTGAAATTGAAGGGAAAAATAGCAATCAATACACATTTGTTCTTCAAGATAAAAACATATCTTAGTAAACATAACCCTTGGTTTTCTATTAAGTCGTAAAGCAAATGACTCCTAGTGAGATGGGGAACAAATGGAAAGAAAAAAAAATCACACCAAATGCCGAACAAAGTTCAAACCAATACAAAAGTTGAAATTGAAGGGAAAAATAGCAATCAATACACATTTGTTCTTCAAGATAAAAACATATCTTAGTAAACATAACCCTTGGTTTTCTATTAAATTGTAAAGCAAATGACTCTTAGTGAGATGGGGAACAAATGGAAAGAAAAAAAAATCATACCAAATGCCGAACAAAGTTCACTACTAGAAAAATATATTTCATTTGTCTCTTCTAAATTCAATGAAGAAGGATACTTCAGGAAGCAAAAATTGATAGGTAGGTGGGTTAAAAGTGGTCAAAATTTGGGCAAAAAAATTTCAAAAAATATCGGAGTAACGTGAATGGGTTAAAAGTGGTCAAAATTTGGGTAAAAAAATTTCAAAAAATATCGCAGTAACAGTGAATCATGTTTTTGATGATGGAAATAGATTCAACACCATCGAAAACCACAAAACACCCAAAATCTTGAAGTTTAACAACTGAATTTATAAAAATCTGTATCAAAATCTAACCAAAATTTCTAAAATTAAAAAAAAAAAAAAACCAAAAAAACAAAACAATACCAATACTATAACCAATAACCAATACTATAACCAATAACCAGTACACAGGTTGAATTTGAAGGGAAAAAGAGCAATTTTGTGAGCATATACCTTTAACCAGTGCAGAACATACACAATTCATAGCTGACAAGAAAGGACCTTTGATCTAGTTTTCCCAAATGGTGTCCCTAAGGGAGAGTGTCTGGCAGGAAGGAAATGCAACGTCATATAGCGGCGGAGAGGTTTCTGGATCCAACGATCTCTCAGGTGATGCTTGGCGGAGAGGTTTCTGGATCCAACGATCTCTCAGGTGATGCTTGTCGATACAGCAGCAATCTGAACAGCCAAGGCTTCAAACGTGAAAGTGGCATCGTTGCTTCAAAGATTAGTAATAATGGAGGACAATTCACTCTGTTTGCTTTCTCATGGCCGTTCTGGACTTGTGATTGTGAGCCAAAGTTTTTTATTATTGCCTTCGCAGATTCAGATGCAGTATGTTCAAGATCCGGAGTAAAAATGGACAACAAATCACTCTGTTCGCTTTTTCATGGCCGTTCTGGACCTGTGATATTGAGCCAAAGTTTATTATTATCGCCTTCGCAGATTCAGATGCAATATGTTCAAGATCGGGAACCGCATTGTGAAGGGGGCGCGGATCGTGAAGACAGCCAGGGGCAATTATGCAGGTTGCTTATCTGGTGAGGGCGTCGAGGTGTTACTAAATTTCTGAATGCGGGATTTTGTGATTTAGAGAATATATATAATATATATATTTTGGTAACATTGGGGTTTTTGGTGGAGGAACTCAGTGGAGAGAATAGAATAGGACTCTATATAAAAAATTGGTAGTCTATATGGGGCTTCTAGGGGAGTTGTCTTCGTTGGAAGAAGACTCTAAATCTATATAAAGTCTTTTCGTCGATATGGGGTTTCTTGGGGAGTTTTAGTGAAAAGAAAAACTCGCACAGAGGCTCTTAGTGGCTTTTAGGGTTTTCTCAGATCTTAGGGTTTTTGAGAGGCAGATGGGAGTCTTAGTAAAAAGAAAAACTCCCACAGAGGCTCTTAGAGGCTTTTAGGGTTTTCTCAGATCTTAGGGTTTCTGAGAAGCAGATGGGATCTTCCACCGGGGTGGATGTTATTGCAAATTTTTATATTGGTTGGAGCGCATCTCATTACTCATAATATCAAATCTGGAAATGAAATTATCATGGAATTGTAACAAAATCCATAAATGAATTTTTTTAGATGATTCAGATTTAAAATTAACTAAAGTGATTTTTCTACTTGTAATATTATAAAAAAGGAATGACATACCTTAACAAAATATCCTTAGGGTTCAATCCCCAAAGCAAGAAGATTAGGGTTCGATCCGCAGACGAAGAAGATTATCACGACCAAATATCAGTGTAAAGAAATTATACGGAATATTGTCTTTAAATAGACTATGTTACGAAAAAACACGATTCGCAAAACCATGGATTGTCAAAACCTTGAGCACAAAAACCGCCAATGGGTAAATTGACTATTTTATTTCAATTATTTATTTTTTATTTTTTTTAGTCAAAATATTTAGATATATAACATAACAAAGATGGTGCATTACAACATCTTTGCCATGGGTACTCTTCGGGCAACAATTAGCATAAAATTATTTTAACATGAAATTAATTGTACATTTCATCTTTACATTAAATATATCTTTGATACATTTCATGTGTTCCAAGTTAATTAGCATTTCCATATAAAGAGGAAAATGTTTTCTTTTTTCAAGAGGTGGTGCATACACTTGTTACTATGGGGATAAAGGTGAAATGGAGCTTTGCCATGAGAACTTTTACAATTTCTAGGGTTTCTTTCACTAAGGCTTCACTTCCATCCTTTTTATATCAATTTGTGTTTAGTTGCTTGGTGATCATGTTCCCCTATGACATATTTAATTTAAATACTACTCTTATCTATGATAGATTTAATTTAAATACTACTCTTATCTATGAGTCTCTAGAATGTGTGCTAACTGGATTGATGTTTTTATTCAAAGTTTCAATATGGTAGATTTAATTTAAATACTACTCTTATCTATGAGTCTCTCGAATGTGTGCTAACTGGATTGATGTTTTTATTCAAAGTTTCAATATGGTAGATTTAATTTAAATACTACTCTTATCTATGAGTCTCTCGAATGTGTGCTAACTGGATTGATGTTTTTATTCAAAGTTTCAATGTAATCATTCTTTCAAAATGATTCTCAATTGTGAACCCTAAGTGAACTTATTATTGGCAATAATATAATGAGATCAACAATGAACACATAGGTCCACTTTGCACTCTTTCATGGGACTTGAATGTTAAGAAACTAGGTATTTGAACTCAATAGTGTGGATGTAGATTTTAGTTTAAATATGAGGGTTAATGTTGATGGATTGTGATGTTTATGAAGGCAAAATGGAGCTATGTGGCAAGCATCAAGGCTTTGCTCTCACATGTCTAGGTCTAACATCCTTCCATCTTCACCTCATTGAAGAGGACCTACTTGATTACTTGAATGATCCATTAGGGGACTAGCTAATTCCATGGAAGTCCATTGGGATGGACTAGTTAATTTGGACCAACCCAATGGACTTCCATGGCACCCTAGAATCCTTTCCCCCATTGATGTTATGACACGACCTAAACTCATGGGAAAAGAAAACGTAGAGCCTTTTAGAGATCTAGCTCAAGGTTAGACCAATCACTGGACTGATGCTTCGAACACATGTAATCCTAAAATAACAACAATCAATGTTTTGCCCTAACTTTACTTTCAAGGCCCACATGGGGTGGATAGTGGTGAATATAGTCAGGGAGATCAAATAGCCTTCAAAAATCTAGCCAGTGCCACAAATCAAGTGAGAATATTAGCCTCATCACAATGGAATTATCCCCATGTTGTTAATGTGGTTGATGCATCTCCTTTAAACTTGATGGTAGGCACTAGTAGTTCCAGTGTTATCAAAGGTTTATCAAACAATTATCGGATACAAAGGTTTATTGGATTAAATAAAACTAATGAGCTAATGAGTGTTATCTCCCCCTTTGATTCCAATTCCTATGCACAAGGAGACTTGGGATTGGAAGGACTGGGGAACCCTCGTAAGCATGGGAAGTGTTTAAAGAAAAAATTTAAGGCCATTAACATCTTGCTCAGTAACACAATCAAACTCGGTGAAATTATGGACTTCAAGAAATAAACACTCAAAGGTAGGCTCTCGAACAAACACATGGGAGCAGCACTACTCAAATCTTAAAAAAAAAAATCAAACAAACAAACAAACAAACAAAAAACCTTTTTACCCTTCTTGGCTATATCCCGTGAAGTATGTTATTGATGAAAAATGGTTAGTATGGACTTTCTAGACATTGGAGGATGTGGAAAAATATTTCAAACCCAACGAAAATGTGGATCACAAGTCTTATATCTCAAAAGGTGGCACTTGGACTTCAACATATGCTCGACCCACCTTGACTTTATTCTGGTCTAGGCCCATACACATGGACTTCGATTAATTCTTTGGTTTGAAGATGTCTTTAATGAAAACCCTTTGAGTCTCTTTTATGAAGCAAATAGTTCCTTTTGATATACGGGTTACATGGGGATGGCCAAAGAGTTTAACCTTCCCAAGGGTTTTGGAAAATTCAATCATCATTAAAAAAAACCTAGTTATTTTTTCACGAGACCCTCATTTGTGAAGGGATTTCGTTCAAATGCAGGAGACGTCATGAACAATACATCTAGTAAAAGATTGTGCTCTCGGGCTCACCAGAAAGGTTTGATTTGGAATGATCCTCCACCTTTACATAACACAACTCCTACCTATCAGGCCAAAACTTGAATATAGCACCTTTAGACTATCCCTCGAGAAAACAACCCAGTTCCAAACATCCCGACAAAGAAGCCATCTCAGGAGTAGCAGGACACTTCCTCACAATTTTCTCATCAACAAGATTCTACAAAAGCTCTTAGTGAGAAAAATTCACCTCCACCCTCTCTTATGGCTTCCATTGTCCAGATGTTTATTGGGACCTAGGAGGTAGGTTTAAGACATAATTCAGAGAACAATCAAGGGAATTTCTATTTGGTTTATCTAGGATTTCAAACCCTAAAACTCCTCCCTTATCCCTCTAGAAGGTCTAGGAGAGACCCTATCCCTAGATTCCAATCATCTATATTCACATATCCCTCTTCTAGAGAAAGTGCCTACATGTGTTTCTCTTGAAAGCTCCCCCTCATTTGAGACTTTTAAATGTCTTCTCAGACCTTTTAATATAGGACAAGGGTTTTTTTAAGGAGGACTTGGTTAATTGGATGAAAAAAATCCAAGACATGTTAGATAGGTAGAAAATCCTACCTTTCTATAGTTGATTTAGATTGGATCACAATGTAATTTTTCATTTATATCAGTGTTTTCAAAGTAGAAAAAAATGAAGGAATCTACTTATAGAGTAGTTTTATCGACAACGCCTAGTTTGGAGAATTGGGATCTAAAATTTTCTAGGGCCAGTTCGAAGCCTTAAATGATGTTTTTTACGAGGCGAAACTTTCTTACCTAAATGTTGGACCTTGTGACATTGTTCTAAACTATAATACCTTTCCAATGGTGCAAGAATCACATCAATTGAAGTTCGAATGCAAAAATTATGCCTCTCGGAAGTTGGCATGTCATGATTGACCACCATAATTCAAGAGGATGCCATGTCAACCCTTGTTAATCATGCAATATGGGCTAGTCACATGGGGACTATGAAGAAGACTTTAGAAGGGTCGAGTTGTAACTCATGTTGAGGATTGAATGGGCCAATGTGAAATCCCTTGGTTAATATGTGTTCTCATTGTAAATAATTTTAATTAATTAAATAGTCGAGAGAGGGACACAGATTCCATTGCTCGAGGAAGGAGAAGGCTTGAGGTAGATTTTTTGAGGATTTGGTTATTTAACAGTAGGCATGGGTTGGCTAAAGAGGTCTTAAATGAGATGAATGTGCAATACTTTTAACCAATAAGAAAAAGGACAGGCCCAGGTGTCATTAGCCTCCAACAATGAGCAAGAAAGGATAAAAACATTCAAGTTTGTAATGGGTTGTGATGTCTAAGTTATGGGATGCATGGAACCTCACGAAGAGGTAGACAGTTGGTCGTTGATCAAGAAAGGAAAAATCAGATGGGTGAACTTTTGGTAGGACATGTGAAAGGTTTATAGAAAGATAACACACACAAAAATCTCTCTCTCTTGCATAGTGGCAGCTATAGAAAAAGGGAGTAAGAACGCAGAGGAGCCTCGAGAATTATTGTGGAAGAGGTAGTGAAGGCAAAATCTCAGATTATTGTTACTAAGCGTTGAAGATAAGTTAAAAACCAGTTGAAGAACCCCCTTAGAGGCTTGTTGGGCATAAGCATCATAGAGAGAAATGCCTTGCATGTAGGTATGAAGAACCCACTGGGAGCTTGTGGATTGATGAACCTGTTGAATTGGGGAGAGTCACTTGGGTGCTTGTGAGGGCTCAAGAACCACCAATAGTTGCCTTGGGTTTGAAGCTTTGTGCTTGAATCATTAATGAACCATCTGGATAGTGAGCTCTTTACTCATCAGTAGTTTATCCACTGATGAACCTTCCTTAATTATGGACTCTCTTCTCCTGAAAGTGAGCCAAAGTTCCCTACATTGTGGTTTGTTGGCACGGATGTGAATATGCCTAAAGGACATGTAAGATAATGTGTGTAGTTGGTGGATGAAGGTAGTGTGGCCCTGTGGCATCCCATTTTAGTTGCTTTGGTTGATTAAAAGACCTCTGAAAGCACTCCACCTCAAACATTGGAATATGACCTGGGGATGAAAGTTGTAAGAAATACTTAGTTGCAACTTGTCTCTAGTTGCTTAGAGTCGCACTCTCAGTCACCAAAACTTCTATAATATCAATATAATATTTTGTTTATGTTTGTGATTTCCACATTGTCTCTGTTATCTGCATTAAGATAATGTCATGCTAATGTTGAGGAGTGTTAGTTCTTGCATACATCACTTATATAAATATTGTGTGGACTACAGGCCTGTAATGATGTTAATTAATGCTCAAATGCATTGGTTTATACCTGTGACCTAATATGGAATGTGATTTCTCCCATAGTTGAGGAATGCATATTTCCTATAAGAATTTTGGGTAATTGCAGGGATGTTTGTATGCATTCATGAGCTCATTTTATGTTTAGTATCATCTTAAGAGGCCGGTAGATCTTCAAACTGTTTTGAACTCATTTTTTATTAGTATTATCAGTCTACGAGGCTTGCAGGCCTTTGAGTTGTTACAAGCTTGAATTTGGTCTAATGAGCTTCAAAGATTATGAATGGGAAAGTCCCCATCCTATTTATTGTATTGCTTGCAGAATTGGCTATTAAGCCTTATTCCATAATTTCAAGCTTAGGAAGGATAGCAATTTGCATGTAGGGGGGTTGGGGGGAGGACATATCCACGTGTATGTATATATGAACACATATATTATACATAGACACTTCCTTCACCCTATTATGGGTTGATTACCATTTATACCATCAACAATCATGATCATGGGATGGAAGATCACTCATATAAGAGCACGAGGGAATAATCCCCTTATACTTATTAACCATTGTGTGGGATTAAGCATTATACTACAACCTTGTCCCTTGGAAAATATTCCTTTTATTGGCACCTTTGGCTATGGCATACAATCTTGGCATCTAACTTTAGCAACCGCGATGCATTAACTTTGTTTGCATGCAACCAAGATCTGCGACTGTGGCCCTCCAGGACACGTCACCCCTGCCTACCTATTCATTCAAGCATCGAGATAGCTCAATTTTCGCATGGCCACTCCAAGTGATTTCTATTGGGCGTTCGTGCTCCACCTTCCATGTGAGCTTGAAGCCTTGTTACCCCGGTCTGCTCTTGGAAACATACTCTTATTCCTTTCATGATGACGTGAGAAGTGGTGGGGGTTGTTTCCAATTGGTATTCAATCTCTCACCTTCCCATACTCAATTGGGCCCTCACACCACATTTAACCGGCATTGAGTCACCCTGACATCTCCCTCGTTACCCACCATTATACCTTTTAGGAGACAAACTCTGATGAGACGGGAAAGTTCCTATCTCCATCCCTTAATGTTTTGTGGCATGGTATAAATCTCGTCACCTTGGTGTTGGTCAATACTTTACATGTGTTATCCACACCCACTAGCCGTCACGTTTGCTTGACCTCATCATCCCGACAATTTTGGTCGATGGTTATGAGGGAATGCCTAAGATTGAAGCCCCAGGGTGAGGGGCAAGGGTGGCTCGCGCCCATTCATGTTAAATGAATTTATATGTATGTTTTAAATCCTCCCATTAAGCCTTATGAGCCGACAAGATGGGTCAACCCGTGACCTAAACTATGTGTGAGTCATCAATTGACAGGTGACTTATGACATGGACAACCATGAGGGCTCCACGTGGGTGCCACATGGTGTGTTGCTATTTAATTTTTCATGACTTTAATTAGTCATATCTAATGATTCTGGAACCAAATTGGGACAAATTTTATATCACTAGAATCATCTTGACGAGACAAATCCAATGGCATCATTTGTTTTGAATTTCATAAAGGTGAAAGAAAATCTAAAAATTTAGACCCCATCTCCATAAAGTGACTATGGAATTCGGGTCATCAGAGTAATTGCCTCTTTCTAACCTTAGGAAGGGGATGGGATTAGTAGGGGGCATGCTACAATCAAATTTCACCCTTAGTTGGATATTGGGTTGTGTTATAACTAGAACACAAGGAGGAAAAGGATTTTCATTCTATTTGTGTGCATTTTGTTCCATAGTAGAGCAGAGAAGTTGTGTGGATATAGAGAAAGAATAACAAAGGAGGTTTGTGTTCTAAAACATCCATGGACCAAAAGTCTAAGGAAACTCCATAGACAATGCCTTCTCCTTTGTACTTGTATCATTTCCATTTCAGACAAAAGAGAGCATACTAGCATCACCTTCCAACTGGGTTTTCTCTCAAAAGGGATTCTTAGAGCATCTTAGTGCTCATTGTGGTTTCGAAGTGATCGTGTTTGCATATTCTCTATTATTAGTGTATTATTTATTACATGCACAAATATCAAAATAATTACAAATCTAGAATCTTAAAGGAATTAACCTTTAATAGTATAAATTTCAATTCATTTTCATAGGTCTATTGTGACAAATTGTCCTAGTGAATATCCACAACATTTTACAAATCATATTGGTGTTAGAGAAAGGTTCTTTGGGTACTTTGGGGGAAGTTGCAAGGGATTGTGTCAACTTAAGAAAAAATTCATAAAACTGTAGACATGGTCGATGGATCGATTTATGACATCCTTCAAGATTCGATAGAGGAGAAGTTTGCATGGCTAGAAGCGCAAGTTGTAGATATAAACTACGATTTGAGTCTCATCATGGTGACCCTAACAATTAACCAATAAGCTTAAGTTGTTTGGAGAATATGGATATTCCAAATCAAGGGTCAGATCATAGGGGAAATTGGGGGATAAGGAAGAAATGGAGGAGTCTGTGAAACATAAAAAAGAGTAATCAAGTTTGAGCGGCATGAACCATTCACAATCTCTCTTCAAGATGCAAGTAATGGTGGATATCAAGTTGTATCAAGGTGAGATAGATTATTTGAAATTAAATAATTGGTAACAACAATTAGAAGTTTATTTTAGTGTTCACCTTGCAGAGGAGGAACATAAAATTTCATTCATAAACATGGCTAAACAAAATCTCTCTTTCAACCAGCCATCCCTGTGCCATATTCCAAGCATGAATGTGGGATCTCATAGAACAACCAATCCAAGAACAATCAAGGGAACCCACAACCCAAACTAGTGCTCTGATCACAACCAAACAAAACTTGGAATGCCATGTAGAATCCATCACTATCCTTGAGGAATTTTTCGTCTCCTTGTCTCTTAGTATTTACCGCAATCCAAATATGGATCACTAGGCCCTAAACCGAGACTGCTCCCTCAAGATTTATCGTGTATCCTACCAAAACTGATCAAGGGATTCCTAGGCCTTTGGGAAAGAACCTTGAGACCACCTCTGCCTTGGATTCCGAAGTCCATTTGAAAATTCCAAAGTTCCAAAATTGAAATGATCATCCCGACATACCATGGCATCCGGAAAAAGGATAGGCTAGGCTGAAAACCATTGTCATAACCCAACAATACCATGCCACTGACAACAAGAGAACCATACACCAACATGCAAAGCCATGCATGTCCAAACCAGCTAGGAAATCACACATGCAAAATGTTACTTGCAAGTATTCCTGCTGAAGCTTCTTCATCCTGCTTTCCTTTCCTTGTTCCTTGCTTGATTTTCCTTTCCTTTCCTTGCCTTCCCTTTCCTTTTCTCCAAACTAGAGTGCTCCAAGAAAACTCTAAGTGACCAAGAGAGTGAGAGAGAGAGAATAATGAGAGAGCTCCAAACTTGAACTTGACAAAATCCATGAACTGGTCCTTAGAAGTCTTTTTATGCACGAGGCCTCTAATTTCTTCATTTTCCATTATTTCCCTTCAATTTCCTCCTCACATGCAACCTGTGACCTTTTACCTTCCTTTTCTCCTAATTTCCTTTATTTTCATAAATAAATGTGACAAAATGCCTTTGCCTTAGCCTTTGCCAATTTCCTTAGCCAAAACACACATCAAGCGATGCCCACTATGATATATTTGCCCAAGATTCAACTTGGAATAAGTCTCCCTTAATCGTGGTCTTATTTTGCCTTTATTAACTTTTATTACATGAAATTTTCACTAGGGTTGTCTCTACTAGACAACCTTTCTTCTAGTGTCTTTCCCATGCTTTACTGCATGCATCCACAACCCAAATCTTAGGTCTGTGGTTCTTTCCATTATCCATGTTTGTCCCAACATGTCGCATATCACACTGCTTTCATTCCGCTAATGTATCTCTCAGCATTACCTGCCATGGCATAAACATAGGTATAACATAGGCACATAATATCAATTCATATCCACATGATACTAACCTTATTGGTCTTCCAAGGCTGCCCTGTCCACTTTATTCCTCATTGACCAAGAACCTTTTCATGCCATTCACTTACATAAAGAAATCATTCTTCCACAAGAATGATCCCTAACGACCCTGTCAGACAATGGCATACATACATACATACATACATACATACATACATACATACATACATACATATATATATATATATATATATATATATATATATACACACACACACACACACACACACACACACACATATACACATTATCACAACATAGTTACCATATATCATAAGGTCAAGGTTAATATAACTCCCTTTATCCATTCAATGCATGCACAACATTGTGTACACTAGTTCCCAACATAACCAAGGAATGCGATACCTCAAATCCATTCATTTTACCTTTCTTGTTTCCTTTCTCATGATTGTCTTGCCATTGGTTGTTTACCCCAATGGATCCAACCAGTCCAACTTCCTGTCATATTCTTGTCTTCAACTACCCTTTACTCATGCACCGACTTCATATAAGTCTTACATTACCTGTTGGGTTGCATTCATCTCTCTTCGAGCTCCATTGACTTTCCTATTCCCCCAACCAAATCCCAAGACTCTCAAAACATAAGAGGAAAGAACAAGAAGAAAATAAGAGGAAAACCACGAAAAACCAATAACAACATGACACTACAAACAAAGTGGCATGGCAATGCACCAGACACAATCAAAACCACAAATCAAGCGCAAAAAAATCACAAAATACATAAAGCACAAGAATAGAAACTAACACCATGACTCAACCCCATGGTTCCCAATGATTCCAAAGGAAAGCTCAACTTGAATCTTCTTCAATATCTATGGCAATCTCTTTTCCATGACATTCCCTGCATCATGCTTCCATTAACACATAACTGTCAATTCATAAATAAATATAATAACATACTAGTTACCTTATGTTGTTGTTCCCAACACGTTGCCCTGCACCGTACACCTGCACATATCATTTCTCAAGGGATTCCAGTTCTCTTGACGAATCCAACTATAACTAGAAACCAAATGTTATACTTGTCAAATACATGTTCATGAATCTAGCACATATCCACATGATTTCAGACAAAATCAAGGTTAAGAAGGCTTCATGTATTCATGCAAAGCACTCATTCATTTGGAATTGTAGTTTCAAAACATTGCCAAAGGAATTCTCACCCAAGTCCTTCCTTTTACCTTTTTCCTTGTTGTAATTGAATCTTATTAGGTGTTATCACATCATGTAACTGTTAGTTAGTAAACAAATTAACTATTACCTTGTCATGATAATACCAAGCATGTTTCCCTGTAACTGTTCACACATGTTAGTCACATGTTCAAAACATCAAGGCATTGTGTCTAATAATTTGAAATCAACCCTTATCAAGACTAATAACCATGCCATAATCTGCAATCAATTCACAATCATTAGTCACAATTCTACCACTATCACCCACTTTCACTAATGTGCATATCCGCCGTCTCAACACATATTGTGTTAGTACAACCATTTTAAAACAATATCATTCCTTCATGCAATATTATAGAAACACACTCATATCATGCAATTAATCAAACATTCAAACAACCTGTAAACATAACTCCCTTACTATCCATGGTCCACACTAAGGTAGCAGGAGGAAGCTACTATAATGGCCCGATCTCCAGTGTCCAATTATGTGGGATCTCCAAAGCTCTACTAAATTTAACCACAATTGCCAAATCTCGACTTTCATTTATCATACATTTGTACTTGAAATCATGCCACATATCAGGCCACTTTTCCATTCTGTAGATTTCACATCAGGCCTGTAAGGGGAGTCATGTGAACCGTAGTCTACTAATCTACACTTCATCCTTAATCTTTTATTTCCTGCAAACATACCATGTTAGATAAACCAAATAGACAACATAATCACACTCATACCTCAATGTATCTTAGGGCAGGCTATCACATCTGCATAAGTCAATCTAGATTAGTATGACACAATATCAAAAATATATTAACTCATGCATGAATGTCATAACCATAACCATCTGCACAGGCCAAACCAGATTAACATGATACATATAATATCAAGATCTTAGCCACAATTTCCATAATCACCATGCATATGTCTGCAATACATATAAAAATAGGTTAAATATCATGCACGACTAACCAACACACATGCATATGACCACACAGATTAACTAGCATCTATCATGCATGTACCACAACAAAAATATAATGACAAGCATGCATATAACCACAATGCATATAAAAACCATTAACCATCATACCTGTATGCCAAACATACAAACCTATATGACGATCTGTTGTTACCTCGCGGTCCAGTGTTTCAACTTAGCTTTGATAATCTACATCTCCTACTCCATCTTTGCCAACATATTCGCATCATAACATCTCAATAACATCATGATGACACAAACTACATAATGACCACCACGATGCATGTCTGACTTGTTAAGTCCCAAAACTGCCTCTTTCTTAAGCAATTTTCTCATCCTTCTTCCTTTGCTTTTCCATAAAAATGCATCCTTAATCATCAAAAGCCATTGCACATTCCCTCAAGGAGTGTATTTCAGTGATTTACAAGTTAGATTGTTATATTTGTTATTTGAATAGGTTTTTGTTTTTTAGCTACAGAACGCAATCACATTCCGCAGCTAACCGGATGTTTTGTAGCCATCTCCATGCTTTTGTAGGTTACAGGTGTTAAGAGAGGAAATGGACCATCTGGGTAGCTGGGAAAACATCAGAACATGGATGGTATCCTATCCATTTGGCCAAAATCAATGAGAAGGACCTCGGTCAAAGGGGAGTCAACTGAAGAAATATATAACAAGTAGAACTCTGTTTTTGCACGATTCTTAGTGAATGGATTCGAGGCAGTCTCCTGAAGCCAAGGACGTTGTTTGCCACTTGCACAAACAAAATCCAACAGCCACTATTAGAATATTTATGTTTCAAGGCAACCGAAGACAAGATTTCCGGATACATTACCTGTCTACGTGTTTTGTGTAGATGACTTCTCTCTTCAAACAGTGGTATATCTTTTCCTATAAATACCAATGTTTAGAACGCAGAACAAGTTCAAGTTCTAGTTTATATTTTTGCTGATGTAATAGTGCATATTTCCGCTTGTAGCTTGAAGAACTTAGTGCTCTATTTTTAATATTCAATGGATACCTGAAGCGTGTGAAGTGTTGATTCCATGGTGCTAATCCTAGACCTTGCAGAGGGCCCCTGCATGCTCAAGGGTAAATTTCATTTATGTACATTTTATTTCTATTTGTCTTTCTTAGTTTAATTATACATTTACTGTGTTTTTCATCATGTTCATAGCCGTTTTCTAACACTGTGTATATTGCAGCTTATATCATTTGTTTTCACTAACTCAGAGTAGTTGTATTCTAGCGTAGGGTAGTCCTTTAGTTTTCATTGCTTTCTAGTCTCTTAATTGTAGCTTTTAAATTGATGTAAGTGGCATAATTGGATTTATTTCATCTGCTATTCCTTAGTTTCTAGATTTTAAATTAAGATGTTCAATAGCACTTTCTTATTAGTGTAGTCACTCATGATATAAATGAATGTTTCCAAAAGCCTTTCGTTGATGGTCAATCCTCAAACTAAATGGTGAAATGTTGTATTTATGAATGAGTTTTCCATTGTAATTGCTGATCATTAGTTTTTGAGTTAAGTTGTTCAATAGCAGTTTCTTTTTAGTATAGTTACTCATGATATAAATGAATGTTTCCAAAATCCTTTCGTTGATGGTTAATCCTCAAAAATAAATGGAAAAATGTTGTATTTATGAATAAGTCTTCCATTGTAATTGTTGTTCATTAATTTATGAGTTAAGTAGTTAAATGCCATTTTCTTATTAGTTTAGTAACTCATGAGTGAGTCCTGCTTTGTATTTTCATGTTTACTTATAGTGATGAAGGATGTAATCTCTCAAATATTGCTATCATAAGGAGGTAGTTCTCCCTAAGTTATGTAGTAGAGTGACAACAATACTTCATTCAGTCTTGCTTCCATCATAGAATAAGTGCAATTTCATTTTTTTTGGTTTTTCACTTAGTGTAGCTACAATTCCATCTTTAGTTGTTTATTTAGCTTTAATTCTACAACTAGATTAGACAATAATCTTATTTCCAGTACTCCATTCTTGATTTATCATAGATAGTTGCCATTTCATTTTCTCATTTAAGTAAACAATAGTTTTAAAGTTCTTTCAGTTCATGTTTTGGAAACAATTATAATAGCAAGAAGAGAAGCTTCGTTTTCACTTTCTTGTTCAAAAACTTTACTTCCAAATTTGGACTAGAAGCACTTTTAACTCTCACTTCATTTCTCTAGGTTCTTAGCAGTAGTAGGTTTAGATTTTTATTACATTGTAGAATATTAGGAATCAAAAGAATAAAACCCCAAAATAGTGAGGTAATAAAGGGTCATCTAGCACATATAGTGCACTACACTTTATCAGTTTACGATACTCAGAATGATAATTTATGTAGCAATTTAGGACACTAAATTGACTGAACATGACTTACTATACATGCATAACCATATACATTTAGTCCATCTAGTCCAAGTGTTTGAACCTAAAATCTCTGATAATTTGCATCTCCTACTCCATCTCAACCAACATATCAACATCATAACATACCAACAACATTATGATGACACAAACTTCATAGTGACCACCATGACGCATGTCTAACATACTATGCATGCATAACCATATACACTTAGCCCATCCAATCCAAGTGTTTGAACCTGAAAGCTTTGATACCACCGCGTGGTATCAAATTTGACCTAAAGAGAATGGAACCAACTCTAATACCACCTTGTAACCACTCCCTCCCACACTTACCCAACTTAACTGGCTTGCCAGGGTAAACATGAGATGAAGAGTTATATAACATGACTTGACCTCTAAGCTCCAATTATGGAAGTGGGGCTAACAACTTACAACTCACAGACATCCCTCAAGGCTACATGAGACTCAAGGGCTAAAGGACCACCCTAGGTGACCAAACCCTGAGCTGGGGCTACTTTTTTCACAATGTAACCCTCAACCACATGCACTACAAGGCAAGAATGTGGTTATAGGGCTCTAACCACATGTATGACACTCCTTCCATGCTTCGAGATCTAGGCCACTTTTCCAGGCCAACTTCTAGACCATTGACCATAAGTGCTTGTAACTTCTTCGAATGATAAATAACATAATAAAAGGTCTATTCATACAAAACTTGAACAAGAATTAACCTAGGACATGCCTAGTTCATAACAAACATTTCATCAAACACATGACAAACACATGAGTTACAGGTCATAAATGCATATATGATCATAAAAGTTTGAAATCCATCTTATAATAATCAATAAGGCTCTATGCCCTCTCCACATAGATGCAATAACACTTGTTAGGCCATGCATTCATCAAACATTCATTAGCTTATCAAAACATGTAAGGAGCCATAGATAGATTACATCTTATCCAACATATAACTAGCTGATAACCAGAATGGAGACCATGGAAAAGCAACCATAAGATAACCATCATAGTCAACACATATGCTTATAGATAACAATAGGAAAATACCTCATATTAACATATGAAAAATGCCAACCAAGTCATACATACCACCCGACCATAGATTGGGCTGAACTAAATATTTCTTTTAGCCAATCAGCCTTGTGCCATATTCCAAGAATGAATGTGGGATCCCATAGAATAAACCAAGACAAAAGCAACCAGGGCTTCTAGAGGCCAAACCACCTCAACCCTTAACCACAATGATTCCACCTCTACATTCTGGAAATCACTAACCATAATCAGATCAATATCTACCCAAGTTGTCCTGGGATCCAGGAACTAGTAATTCAACCCACAAGCTTCCAAGGCTCTAGAGCATTTATCCAACCCGACTTCAGGGACTAGTATCTCAACCCACCAAGAGCTCCAGAGTATTTATCCCAACCTAGGTTCCAAGACCAGTAACTTAACCCAAGTTATTTAAGGGCTTACAGAGTGTTTGTTCTAACCCACAACCATAAGGAACATGAACACCAACTAGAAAAAAAATCAAGTGGAAAAACCCACAATGCCATGGCTATCCAGGAAATGGTAAGGCAAGGTTGAAACCATTGTTAATCCAAGCAATCCTCCATGCCAATGACAACACATAACCAGATAATCACATGCATGTACCGTGCATCCAAAAGTCAACTAGGAGATCATACATTCAACATGTTACTCCCAAGAAATCTAGGGTTAGCCGCTGATCTCGCTGTCTCCTTGTTCTTCCTTGTTTGCTTGTCCAAGTGCTTATTCCTTCTCCTTAGCTAATCCTAATCAAAGAAGGAGAAAAAGCTGTCAACTAATTCTCAGTTGTCTTTTTGTCATTGATGCCTCTAATTTATTCATTTTTGTTCATTTTTCCTCTAATTTCCCTTGCATGCAAATCTATGTCTCTTCACCTTCCGTTTCTCCTATTTTCTTTTATTTTCACAAATAAATGCCAATTAATACCTCTTTTCCTTTGCCAATGTCTTTTCTGACTTCCATAGCCATTATTAAACCAAAGGTAATGCCCATTGCTATATCTTACCCACTATTCAACTTGGAATATGTGTCCCATGACCTTGGTCTTATTTTATTTACATGAAAAATCAACCAAGGTTGTTACAATTTCATTAGTAAGTTCCAAGCAAGCTAAAAAATCGATCAGTTCTAGCAAGAAGCGTGTTAAGATAAAAATTAGTTTGTAGAAGACTCAATGAGAGTAAAGGCATCCTTGGAGACATGTACCAAGGAATAAAGGAAACAAGTGGAAGATTTTCTACATGCATACATAAAGATTGTTCCAAGAGCCTAAAGGACTACCACTCGAGAGGGAAGTCGAGCATGAGATCCAACTATTACCAAAATATTTGTTGCCACACATTGGGCTATACAACTAGTTTGTTCTGGAAGCAAATGAGGTGAAGAAATAGTTGCAACAACTACTAAACCAAGCTGTTATTCAGCCACGTACCTCACCGTGCGGATCGCCCATCATAATTATGCTAAAGAAGGACGAGACTTAGCGAATGTGCATTGATTATAAGGTGTTAAAAAAATTATGCTTAAGAAAAGGTACTCCCTATCCAGGATAGATGATATATTTGACTTGTTACAACAAGCAAAATATTTCACCAAGGTGGATTTATAGTCAAGGTATCACCAAGTTTAAGTTAGAGAAGAAAAAATTGGAATATCGCCTTCAAAACCAAACAAGGTTTGTATGGGTAGTTACTCATGCCATTTGTTCTATGTAATGCACCAACCACATTCATGAGACCGAGGAATGATCTATTGTGCCCCTGTCTGGATTCATTTATTATTGTTTATTCAAATGATATATTGGTTTACACTGCTATCTGCAATGAGCACACCTCACATTTGATGTAGGTGCTAGAAACTTTGAAGAAACACTAATTGTTGGAAAATCTCAAGAAACATGAGTTTGCAAAAAAATGGTTTTTGTGTACTTAGGCTATGTGAATGGTGGAGGAGAGCTAAAGATAGACCTTGTCAATATGGAGGCTATCATGAAGTGGTAGGTTCTTGCAAATGTTTTTGAGGTTGAGAGTTTCATGGGGTAACATAGTACCTAAGGAACTTCATAACCCCATTTTTAGTAGTAGTTGCACCTGTAGAAATTAATGTTTAGATTCAACACTACTCATGAAATATACTAAATCACAAGACTTGAAGCTACTCTATTGACCTACGAAAGTAAATTCACCATCTAAAAAAAGAATCATAGACATGAAAAAGGAAACATCACACATGCACAAAGATTTATCTAGAGGAAAGTAATTGCTTAAAACCCCTTACTATCTATATTGCATTAATTAGAGATTAGAGAAGAAATACATATTATCTGTCTGCCTGACAGATTGAACCTGGACAACACTTAGCCAATTTCAAGCCTTCCCAATCATGTAGAATTGAACTTGATGAGGTGCTCATTATTTAGCTCAAAAATAAAAATTCTCAAAATCACTTGAAACTTGAATGACCACGTCCGTCTCGGTGACATGATCCCAATGCAACTCGTTTCACTCAAAACCGAGTTCATATGACTAAGATATCACATTCTATCTACTTTGGCAAACATAGGAATTTAAAATAAAAGTACAGTCACTGCACAGTCAGTAATCCATACTTTTGACGTGGCAGGTGAATGGGCAGGTCAATGAATCTGTCAATGTCCAATTAGGTTTTGCCAAGTGGCATAATGTGGTTGGTTTGCAAGTAGGTGATATGGCTCGTTTTCATTGGTCGGAGATGGACCAATGAGGAGGGGACAAGTGGCAAGCCCGGAGGCGGCCACGTGTCCCTCCCCAAAGGTCGGGCTATTGGTGCACAATGTAGAAAAATATTGGGTAGGTTGGCGGAGAAGAACCCGCGACCTTGCCCGAACAAACCACATGTATTACCACTACACCACCGCTATGAGACTTAAAGTCATAGGTCGCAATACATATTTAAAGTGTTGAATGTTAATGGTTGGGGGGAGGAGGGAGCTAGCTTGTGGGCCAGCTCCCTCCCATGTGAACACTACCATACATCCGGTGGTAATGTCTAATGGCTAATCCATAATTGGCGGCCAACTAAACCATAACTGTTCATGGTTATTCTGGCATGTGACCACACTATTACCTAACCAGAGTCTAGAGGTTAGTTTAACCGTGCGGATTAAGTGCTAACAACAGATTGACATTAATTAATTTGATTTTAACTGATAATTAACATGCAGTTAATTTGGTGACATGTTTAGCGGTCCCTCCAAAATCGGCATTAACTCCTGTTTTAGTGGAGTTTTATTAGGAGAAACAATTTTTGCCATAACTTTTGCAAAATTCAATCAAATTAGGATCAAGAAAATGTGTTCCTAGATGATTTTGATGTTTTGAGCACATTGAAGCAGGTTTCAGGAGCAATAGAGCATTATAAACAACACTTTTTCCATTATTGAGCTAATACATAGGCCCAAGCCATGGAAGCTAGACCAAGGAGATGTAGCCCAAGAGGGGTGAACTCCTTCATCAAAACATTGTGTTAAGTGTTCATTTTGATGGTTTTCTATACATTTGTTTGTTGTTGTTCAAAAATTAATTTTCGAGTTATTTTTCTCATGAACTTAACATAAAACTTGACAAATTTACCTGTTTTCATTCGCAAACACCATAAGGAAACCTATGCACATGAAGCAAATGATAAGCAAGTGTTTTTAATTATGAAGTTGAAATTTGAACAACAAAACTAACATTAAACAACATGTCAAGTTGGTATCAGAGCAAAGGTTATTTGCTTGATTGCTTGAGTTTTGTGCAACTATGGTTTTAATGGTTGCAAATTTGTGATGCTTACAAGGTTAAAGTTGCAGAGAGAAGAAGGGAAACTATTGGTTACAACTCCTGAGGTAATGACCAGAAGAAGGAGAGACACAAGGCCACATTCTCCACCCAAAGTTCCAATCCCAACTACATTTGAAGCACCTCAAGTTTTACCTTCAATTGAGATTGAGGAGATACAAGCAGTACCAGAAGCTAAGCTTGAATCCATACCATCATGTCTGGAGCAAGAGATACTGAATGTCTTTCAAAAGAGGAGGCATTCAAGAAAGTTTTCTATGACTTAACTGACATGGTTAGAGTCCTCTATGAAGAGAGGAATACTAGAATGGATGGAGAGAGTTCTAAGCCCCCACATGGAGAGGGAAGCTCAAGAGATAAAAAATATGAAACAAAGGATTCAAAGGGTAATGGAGGAAAGCCTCCTCCATCTCCACCATCTTCATCTTCCTCATCATCTTGATCATCCTCATCATCTCAAACAACATCATCTTCCACTTCCACCACAAAATCTGTTCATACTCATTCAAAAACCCCAAAGGAAAAAACTCCCTTACTCAAATTGGACATTAAGTTTGAACTTCCCATGTACAATGGTGAGGTGAATGTAGAAAAGTTAGAAAATTGGTTTAAACAATTCTAGGTTTATTGTAGAATTCAGAACCTTCAAGAAGATGACATAAAAATGCAGCTAGCTTCATTGAGGCTAGAAGGAGCAGCACTAGTTTGGTGGGAAGCAAAGACTCAAGAGGAAATGCAAATTCATGGTAAGATATCCATTTCTTGGGTTGAATTTGTTTCTACAATTAAAATATAGTTTTATCCTTAAGCCTATATGAAAAAAGCCATTATGAGTTGGCAAAAATTTAGGCAACTAAAGGGCCAAACAATTCAAGACTATACCCAGGAGTTTAAAAAGAGGGCTTCGTTGTTAGGAGTAAACTTGAATTCCCAAGATACACTGTTGGGGGTTTACATTCCTAATTAAAACATACTATCCTCATGTTCAATCCAAGCAATTTGGATGAGGTATGTGTGCAAGCCACGCACCTTGAAGCAAGAGGAAAGAACATTCAGGAAGAGGGTAGTAAGAAGAAGCCATTCATGGGTAAGGAGAAAGAGAAGGATGGAAAATGGAAGGGAAAGAAGAATGCAAGTGTGAATAAATAAGGGGAGAAAACCATATGCCAACATTGTTCCAAAGCTGGGCATGATGAAACCCATTGTTGGAAATTATATTCCAAACTAAGGCCTAAGAAACCAAACAATAAGGGAAAACAAAAGACGCAACATGATCTTGGATGAGATTCTAGCGATGAGACCAAGATTTTAGCCATGGTCACAAAAGGAAAATAAATTGTTGCAAGAACTAGTTCCTCACATATTCACAACAATACTCCAAATGAAGAATCAAGAATAAAGTTGTTCCATGTAAGGGTAATTTCAAATCATACAAAGATTGATGCATTATTTGATAGTGGGTCACAATCAAACTTTATTTCATAAGACTTGGTCAAAGAGCTTAACCTTGAAATTGTACCTCATCATAAGCCATATCCTATAGTCAATAATGCAAATTTATAGGTTATAAGGAAATGCTTATTCAGGTTTGCCATTACTGAAAAATTCATTGATGAAGTTGAGTTAGATGTAGTTCCACTTGACATCTCAGGAATCACTTTTGGAAGCCCATATTTGTATGATAGGAAATAAATATTGTATTTCCATGAGAAAAAATATCTATTGCACAAGGATGGAGTGGAGTATATGGTGAGAGCCCATTGCAAAAAGTTAAACATTTCTTTGGTTAATGCAGGGCAGATGAAGATACTAGTAAATGCAAGTAAAAATTTTGTGCTTCTCATGATCAAGAAAAATAATGATATTTATTATGAATATTTTGAATGTTGTGATGATAAGATAAAATCTGATTTGTTTGATGTAGTAAGCAAGCATGGCAAGATGTTTCAGGAACCGAAGGGGTTACCTCCCAAGAGGGGAATTCAGTATGAGATACAACTACGACAGGATGTTCCACTTCCAAACATTGGCATGTATCACATGTCGATCATGGAGAGCATGGAAATCAAGAAGAAAATTCAAGAATTGCTGAACAAAGGTATCATATGCCCATATACTTCACCATGTGGTTCACCCATTGCCTTGGTGCCAAATAAAGATAAGACTTCGCACATGTGTTTGGATTTCCGTGCACTAAATAAAATAATGGTAAATAATCATTATCCACTCCCAAGGATTGATGATTTTCTTGATCAATTGAGGCATGCAAAGTATTTCACTAAGTTAGACTTACGAAGTTGTTATCATCAAGTTAGAATAGCTAAAGAGGACATTTGGAAAACCACATTTAAAACTAAATAGGGATTGTTTGAGTGGATATTTATGCCTTTTGGCCTTACAAATGCTCCAACTACTTTCATGACAGTTATGAATGATGTATTGAGACCATCTCTAGATGAATTTGTCATTGTTTACTTAGATGATATACTCATATTCAACAAATCCAAAGATGAAAATGACATACATGTGAACAAAGTACTTGATGTCATGAGAAAGAAACAATTGTTTTTAAAGATGTCAAAGTGTGAATTTGGTAAGACTTCTTTAGTGTATTTGGGACACATTGTTGGAGGAGGTGAGATGAAGATAGACCCCTCTAAGGTTGAGGTCATTCTAAATTGGCCCAACCCCAATACAGTTACAGAGGTAAGAAGCTTTCTAGGGGCAACATAATATTGGTGGAAATTTATTGCTAATTTTTCTTCCATTGCAGCACCACTACATACATTGACTAGTGTCAATAAATTTTTCCATTGGGGAGATGTACAACAAAAAACATTTGATGCTTTAAAACAAAAGATCATTTCAGAACCGATATTGGCTCTTCCAGACCTTAGACATCCATTTGAGATTCAAACGGATGCTAGTGATTACACCATGGGAGTAGTTCTTATGCAACATGGTAAGCCCATTTCATTCCATTCTAAAATTTTTAATGGTGCTGTGACTAACTATCCCACTTATGACAAAGAACTTTACACATTGGTACAAAGTGCCAAAAAATGGAAACACTACTTGATGGGGAAGGAGACCATTATCCATACCGACCATCAACCATTGCAATACTTATAGTCACAGTCAAAGTTGCAATAATAACGACACTTCAGATGAATGGGTTTTATACAACAATTTCATCTGGTTATCAAGTACAAAAAGGGAATCTACAATAAGGTATCTGATATGCTTTCTAGGCCTATTGTAAATTCTGTTAGAAAATTATATATTACGGAGCAATGGAACACATAAAATATTGTAGAAATATAAACACAAAAAATGCATAAAACAAGAGAGGCACAGATATATGTGGTTCACCCAGTTTGGGCTACGTCCACCCCAAACAGCTTATCCTTCCTTTCTATTATCCAACAAAATGAAGAGACACAACCTACAGCAGATCCGCTGTAATATCCTTTGTTTTCTATCACAGTCTCACCACTCTATTTCTCTCTCAGAGAATACACATTTATTACACAACCTCAAATACAATGCCCTCATACAAAGAGAGGGGTTTCCTTCTAGGGCAAAAAACCCTAAACTAAACATAAGTTCTACTGTCAGATCATCTGCCTAATGAACGGCCCAGATTGACTAGAAATTACTATACTTTTACAAGGCAATTTTACATCTGTTTTTAGCTTCGGGGGCGTTGCCCCTAACCTCCGCCGGGGACCGCTGGCCCCGGGCCCCCGGGGGGGGGGGCCAAGTCCCCCCCGCACCCCCCCGCATGGAGGGGTGTACAAACATCCTGGGGTATACATCCAGCTGAAACAAAGACCTCTGAACAATCATGCTCCACACACAACAAATTCATCTATTTTACTCGAGCACAATTCTGGTTTACATGAAAGTTACATTGAGCAATATGCATATGATAATGACTTTCAAGATGTGTATGTAAGATTGAGGTAAGGAAACCAAATTCAAGAGTTATATTACCATATACATAACAATTTTTTGTATCACTTGGGCAAGTTATGTATTCCACAGGGAGAAAGAAACAATATCATAAGGGAGGCACACACTTCATTGATTGTTGGACACTTTGGTGTAGGCAAGACAATAGAAAATCTCCAAAGGTATTATTATTGGTCACAAATGTTTGATAATGTATCTCGTTTCATTAGAGGATGTTATTTGTGTGAAACAAGTAATCCTAGCAATAGGAAACTAGGATTGTACACTCCATTTCTGGTACCTTCATGTCCATGGGAGAGTATCTTAATGGATTTTGTAGGAGGTGTTCCATTGTTAAGGAAAGGTCATGATTACTTGTATGTAGTTATAGACAGGTTCAACAAGATGTGTATTATAACACCATGTAAAGATAAAACTACAGCTGAACATACAAATCATCTTTTCTTTCAAAATATTTGGGTTCATTTTGGTCTTCCTACTTCCATTGTAAGTGATCGAGATTCTCGATTTGTTGGGAATTTTTGGTCAAATTTGTGGGACATGATGGACACTAAGTTGAAGAAAAGTACATCCTTTCATCTGCAAATAGATGGAAAAACCAAGGTGGTCAATAGGAAAATCATTCATCTTCTTAGAGGATATTGCAGCAAACATCCCAAGTTGTGGGATGAATAGTTGCATTACATACAACATGCATACAACAGGGAAAAACATTCTTCCACAAATATATCACCATTTGAGGCATGTTTTGGGTACTTTCCAAGATCTCCATTGGACTTCATCTTTGAGAAAGATGTCGCCATCGGTGGTTATAGCGACATCGATAATGCAAGGAAGTTCATTGAGAAAATTCAGTTGATACATCACATAGTGCAAGAACAACTTGAAAGAAGTCAAAGCAGCTACAAGGTAAGGCATGAAAAACACAATGTCGATCATAAATTTCAATTTGGAGACGAAGTTTGGTTGCAAAGAGAGACTTCAAGGGGAATTTAAGAAGCTAAAGCCAATCCGTTATGGTCCTTTTAAAATTATGGAAAAGATTGGTAACAATGCATTTAAGCTAGATTTGCCTCCTTATATGCAAATATACTCTACTGTTAATGTTGAGAATTTGAGATTGTTTGAGCCTCCTTTGATTGATGATCAAGAAGAGCATGTTCAACTTCCATCAATAGATGATTTCTCGCCAGAATATCTTGATGAAATTCAACAATATCTCATACTTGACAAAAGAACTAGAACTTCAAAGAGAGGGAATGTCGAATACCTTCGAGTGGGACTGAAGGGACAAAATCATTCTAAGTCCAAATGGTTGTAGATCGAGAAGGTGAGGGAGCTGTGCCCTCACATGTTGAACAATTGATAGTACCTTTTGGGGTCGAAAAGGCTTCCAGTGGGGAGGAATGATCAAGTGCTCAGTACTTATCTCAAAAATCAAAGTTCTTAGAATCACTCAAAACTTGAACGACTACGTTCATCTTGGCAATATGATCCTAACACAACTCATTTCACTCAAAACTGAGTTTGTATGAGGAAGATATTGTGTTTTGTCCACTTTGCCAAATAAAGGAATTTTTGAAAAAAAGGTACAGTCACTGCACATTCAGCAGTCCGTACTACTGACGTGGTAGGTGACTGGGTAGGTTAATGAATTGGTCAATGTCCAATCAGGTTTCGCCTAGTGGCATACCGTTTTTGGTTTGTAGGTTGGTAATATGCCTCATTTTCATAGGTCAGAGGTGGACCAATGAGGAGGGGACAAGTGGCAAGCCCGGAGGCCGCCACGTTTCCCTCCCCAAAGGTCGGGCTATTGGCATGCAGTGCAAAAAAATATTAGTCAGGTTGGCGGAGTCAAACCCACGACCTTTCCCGAACAAACCACATGTATTACGACTACACCACTGCTATGAGACTTAACAATCATCGGTCATAATACATATTTAAAGTGTTGAATGTTAACAGTTGGGGGAAAGAGGGAGCCAGCTTGTAGGCTAGCCCCCTCCCATGTGAACACCACCATACATCTAGTGTTAAAAACTAATGGCTAATCCATAATCGATTGTTAGCTAAACCATATTCCGGCATGTGACCACACTATCACATAACCAGAGCTTCGAGGTTAGTTTAACCACGCGGATTAAGCGCTAACAACGGATTAACGTTAATTAATATGAGTTTAAATGATAATTAAACTGTAGTTAATTCAGTGACAGGTTTATACATCCCTCCAAAATCGGCGGTAACTCCAATTTTAGTGGGGTTAACTGGAGTTCCTCTAGTTTTAGTGGAATTTTACTAGGAGAAACAATTTTTGCCATAACTTTTGCAAAATTCGACCAAAGTGGGATTAGGAAAAGGTGTTCCTCGATGATTTTGATGTTCTAAGCACATTGAAGTAGGTTTCAAGAGAAATAGAGCATCGTAAACAAATTTTTTTCCATTATTTAGCTAATACAGAGGCCCAAGCGATGGAAACTGGACCAAGGAGATGTAGCCTAGGAGGGGTGAACTCCTTCATCAAAATATTGTGTTAAGTGTTCATTTTGATCGTTTGCTATACATTTGTTTGCTACTGTTCAACACTTGATTTTCATGTTATTTTTCTCATGAAATTAACATAAAACTTGACAAATTTATTCATTCACTAACACCACAAGGAAACCTATGCACATGAAGCAAATGATAGGCAAGTGTTTTTAATTCTGAAGTTGAAATTAGCACAACAAAACTAACATTCAATAACAGATCAGAACTCAAGCTTCCCCAACTTGAATTTATTGTGTTAACTAAGTGAAAAGTACCATGCCACCTCAACTAACTACCACCAAGTATAATGTTGAAATGGAAATTCGAATTTTAATCTAGTTTGACCAAAGCAAAGTCAAAACTAGATTTTCTTGTTGCATTTTCAACACTCCCTCTCAGTGAGAAAGGGATTATAAACCACCCCTGTTGTTCACCTGTGGAACTCAAACTTTTCTCTTAACAAGGCCTTTGTCAAAATATCTTCATCTTGTTCCTGTACTACAACAACATAATCCTCCTCTGTGCACAATCTCATAGATGGTGATACTAAATATCAATATGCTTGGATCGATCATAAAAAATAGGATTCTTAGAGAGTTTGATACAACTCTATTTATCACATTAAACCATAGTAGAATCCATCATCTAACCAAGCAAGCCAACAAGTATCTTCCTCATCCAGACCGCCTCACATGCTGCTTGACTTGTAGCAATGTATTATGCTTCTAGTGACCTAAGTGCCACTAATATCCGCTTCTTGCTATGTCAAGAAAATGTTGCAGACCCAACACTAAAAATTCCACCTGATGTAATTTTCCAGTATGATGGACTTCCCACCCAATCTGCATTGGTGAAGCCATAACTTCACTCTCTCTGTTCGTCTGTACCAAAACCCGAACTAGGTAATGCTTTTGAGGTACCATATAACATGCTTTTTTGCCCTCCAAAACAGTTTGATTGGCCTAACCATAGCTTGACTAAGCTATTTGATTGCATAACACATGTTTGGTTGTGTCTTCACAAGATACATGAGTGAACCCACCAACTGTTGGTAAACGATTGCATCCACTTCCTCGCCTGAAGTGGCATCCTCTTCCGTCCAAGTGGTCGCTAGAGCAGTCTCCATGGGTTTGCACTTGTCCATGCGGAACCTTTGAAGTATCTCATTGGCATACTTTCCCTGAGAGACAAACAATTCCCCATCACCTTTCCATCCAAACCAAGGAAGTAGTGAATGAGACCCATGTTGTTCTTATCGAACTCTCTTGCAAGGTCCTCCTTGTAAGATCTAATTATCTGCTTATCACCAATAAGGATCAAGTCATCAACATATAAAACAATAATAAAAAAATTACCTTCTACCAAAATATGATAGAGGTTTGCATTCGCTTCACTTTTGGTGAAGCCTAAACAAGTGAGATAGTTATCGATCTTGGTGTACCAAGCATGGGATGCTTGCTTGAGACCATACAACACTTGCTTGAGTCTCCACACATGAAACTCTTGATCAAAAGTCTTGAAGCCTTCTGGATGCTCAATATACACCTCCTCAATAATTCCATTGAGGAATGCTTTTTTCACATCCATCTAGTGGATCTTCCACCTCATCTGTGTAGCCAAAGCAAGGATTGACCTGATGGATAAATATGTTGCTACATGAGAAAATGCCTTCCCATAGTCAATCCCCTCCACCTAAGAGTACCCCTTGGCCACAAATATGGCTGTAACAGCGCTAGTGAAAATTCCATATAATAAAAGTTAATAAAGGAAAAAACAATAACCACGGTTGATGGGACACTTATTCCAAGCTGAATGTTGGGGAAGACATCCTAGGGGGGTGTTCCTTTGGTTTACTATGGCTAAGGAAATTGTCAAAGGAAATGAATAAGGCTTTGGAAAGGAAAAATGGAATTTTTGGCACATTTATTTATGAAAACAATGGAAATTAGGAGAGAAGGAAGGTGAAAGGTCACACGTTGCATGTGAGGAGGAAAATGAAGGAAAATAATGGAAAATGAAGAAACTAGAGGCCTCATTGATAAAAAGGCTTATGAGGATCAGTTGGTAACCTCTTTCTAGTTGAGTTTTTGAGCTCTTTCATTACTCTCTCTCTCACTCTTGGACACTTAGAGTTTTCTTGGAGCATTTTTGCATTGGATCAAGAAATGAAAAGAAGGCAAGAGGAAGCAAAGATCACACAAGGAAAGGCAGGATCAAGCAGCGACATAAAGATTCACTGCAGGTATTGATTTTCATGTGTATTTTCCTTGCTAGATTTGGCATGGATGGTATTGCATGTGATTCTTTTGTTGTTGTGGCATGGGTTTTACCAGGTGTAACAGTGTTTTCAACCTACCCTTGCCATTTCCGGATAGCCACGGTGTGATGGGGTTCTCATGTTTTGATTGAGCTGGATTGCCGGATGGATCCGAAGCTGAGTGGGGTGGATCTCCAAATGATAGAGCACATGGCATAGTGGTCCTTGAACTGGACTATGGATCACAGTAAAGTCACTGGCCTTGTGACCCATGAGTCAAAGTGTGGGTTGCGGTAAAGCCAATATTGTGTTGCCTCGGTGGGCCTAGAAATCCTTGCCGGTGAATGGTAGGATATATGATAAAACCAAGAGGTGGTTTTCTCTCCATTGGGCTTAGTAATCATTAGTTTGGGATAGACAGTAAATCCTAGAGAGTGGGTCTTGGTTTAGGGCCTAGTGATGCAGGTTTGGATTGCGGTAAAACCTGAGAGACTAGGAGACAAGAAAAATCCTTACGGTGTAGGTGGATAAATCCTGTGGCATCCATGCTTGTTTAGCCTAGTGATCAGGTGGAGATCAAGATAAATCCTATTATGATATGTTTATTATGTTGGCCTAGTGATTTAGGATGGATTACGATAAAACCTGGTTTCTATTGATGAGGGTGAGGTGGTTTAACCTCGGTATGACCTAGTCGGTTCTTTTGGTTTGAGTCCCACATTCATGCTTGGAATATGGCACGGGGGCGAATCCTTGAAGAGAAATTTGGCTCAATCATTCTATGTTGGGGTGGAACGTGGAAGTCCCATCTCGGGTTTGGTTTTTTGCATCATTAATAAAAGGTTATTTCTCCTTGTATTTCTATGAGAATTTTGATGGATTATATGTGGTCTATATCGTTGTACCTTCATGAGTATTTGTGTTGTTATTGTGTTGGTTATATGTGTATTTTAGGGCAACAACTATGTATGGATCTCGACATTTTTTACTTGTAAATGAATGGATAATGTATATATGGTCTAATAGATGGTAATGCAAAAAATGACATGAGGGAACAATGGTATTTAGCGATTCTTAGATAAGTACAAGATCCCTATGTATGATTCTGTTGGTTACACCTGTAGATTACATGCTTGCGACATGTTTAACGAAATGCCTATCATGGCTAGTAGGGGTATGGTTAAGGTCTTGTTTAACTTATTTATTTTGCATCATTGTTTCCCTATTCTTTTATTTATCCAAAGCTATTATTCCATTCTGGGTAGTGACCTGGGCTCTGGGCCTGAAAAAGTGGCTCAAATCCCGGGGACCCTAGCATAACACTGGTAAATTGGGTCTCTAGATGCTGTTAGGTAAATCCGTGAAAGTGACTTTGGGTTTATGGACGTTTGTCATGCCTATAACATGAGAGCAACTGAGACTTAAGTTGGTTAAAACTTCAGTAGGACACAAGGGAAAGTTGTCTGAAGTTTTGGATTTGTTCCTCAGGGTCCTGAAGCTGATGTTGAATGTCTATGTGTTATGTTTATGTCGATTCTACTTCCTTAAGGTCACATAGGAGGTTGAATCCAATCATAGTAGTCTCTCATCACATGTTTACCTCGATTGGCAGGTTACTTTTTGTAGATGTGGGAGGAGGGTGTAACAGAGTGGTATCAGAGCATCGTTCACCCCTCAGATTGGATGGGCGGTGTGTGTTGGTAATGCATGCATGTCAGTTGCATGTGTGTTTCTTATGCTTACATTCCATGTGATTGTTGCATTTGCTTGCTGTTAATCATGATGGTAGTAAGGCTGTCATGAGGAACTTGATGATTGATTTTGTGGAATGCATCATTATGAGTATATGGCTGGTTACATATTGTTGTATTTTGCTTACATGTTGATTATATGTTGCTTGATTACATCCTTTTATTATAGGTTGAATTCTTGTATGTTTGATTACATGTATCAGTCTTATAGGTTAATTACAATAATTGATCGCTTATGCTCGACTACATGTGTTTATGCGTATGTGTAGTTGATTAGGCATTGCTTATGCATGTTGATGGTTGCATGTGGCAATGTGTACAATGGAGTACTGGTTGTTGTCATTCATGAGGTCATAACATGCATTGTTGATATGGCCTTGCATTAATAACTAGACCCTAACTAGAATGATGTTTATGTGTTGATGCATTTATTTGTGTATGTCTATATGCTGTTATGTTTATGCTATAAATGTATCACGCTGATTTGTTCGTCTTGCAGACAAGGTATCCTCCCCGAATTATACTAAGGTGCATTGATTTATTGTGATTTGGTTTATCTGACATATTATGCATTGCAGGAAAGAGACCAAATGGATAGCAAGGTGGTAGACTACATAGAATCTCCCCATGAATCAGATGAGTAGCGTGGTGTGGGGCAATCTTCTAATTTGGTAGACATATTGAGAAGCCTGAAGGAAGAAATAAGGAGTTTTAAGGTTGAAAATGGCAGGATCATACACACACAAGAGAAACAAGGGCCACTTCAGATCAGCCATGGACATGAGGATATAACTAATGGGGCACATGGAAGTAGGTCTCTTGGTAGACATAGGCTAGATAGATCTGATACGGTGAGAGATGGCAAGTTGTTGGACACTCCGGATAGGAGAGGTGATGGATATAGGTACTATTATAGTTTTGGTTTTGATAAACATCATGATTGTAATCACTATCATCCTTATAGGAGGAATGATAGGGGATACTTTCCATATGAGTTTCAGAAAGCAAAGCCACCTACTTTTGATGGAGACTTGAAGAACCCAGAATATGCAGAGGATTGGATAATTGGGATGAAAAAATTCTTTGAGTTGCATAATTACACATATAACATGAAGGCCAAAGTAGCAATCTTCAACTTGAAAGATAAAATAGACATTTGGTGGGAAGATGTGAAGCAGGTCAGGGACATCATGACATATGATTTGAGTTGGTATGAGTTCAAGACACTTTTTAGGAAGAAGTATTTGTTAGAAAGGTACTACGATAGTAAGGCTAAAGATTTCTATGAGCTAAATATGAGATCAAATGACAAATAAAGAGTACACGACCAAGTTTCTAGAGCTATTGAGGTATGTATCGTATCTTAATGATGAGAAGGCTAAAGTTCAACAGTTTGTCAGTGGTTTTCCACCATCATTTAGAGATCGGATTGAGTATGATGATCCTCAATCACTTAAAGTAGTTATTGGGAAACTAAAGCATTGCTATGAACAATCAAAGCATGAGAATGAATCTCAACAAGGATGGAAAGGAAAATAAAAAGGTAAAGGTAAACGGTAGCCTAAGAGAAGAAGGCCTCAAATGCAAAAGATAAATAAAATGTGGCATCGCAAAAGCGGTTTCATGTAGCTAGACAGGGACATGAGTTACAACAACACCATAGAGGTGTTGGTACTGGTCGGTTGGAGTGTTGGACATGTGGCAAGGAACACCTTAAGGGAGATTGTCCATAGAATTAGGGTGGTAGTCCTCATATGTATAGTACGCATGAGGAACATACTATTAGGGATGTTGGTCAGAGTGTTCCTCGTATCTATGCAGTAGTGAACAACAAGCAGGCAGAGCATCAAGCATCTATCATTGAGATGGATGGTAAGCTTTGTGATCAAGTTATTTATATTTTGATTGACCTTGGATCTAATTATACTATGTTAGTCCCGACTTGGTGGATAAGTGTGGTTTAAGTAAGGAATTGCATGCAGAGCCTTGGTTAGTGCAATTGGCTACATGTACAAAGAAATAAGTTCAACATTGGGTAAGAGCTTGTGCATTTGATTTGAATTGTATGCTTACCACAACACATATAAACGTATTATCATTGGGATCATACAATATGTGGTTGGGTATGGATTGGTTGTATCTTCATAGAACCAATGTAGACTGTCATGAAAAATCCATTGAGTGCGTTGATGACAATGGGGAACCAAGAGTCTCTTAGGGTAAGAAAAAAGCCACATTAGTTAGGATGGTGACAACTATGTAAGATAAACGTAGTCACAAGAAACGATGTATGTTATTTGCAGTACAAATTTCTAGTGATAAGGGTAAGGAGGTTGATGATGTGGATGTGTTGAGTAGGTACCCAGTTTTGTAGCAATTTCAAGATGTATTTCCCGAGGACATTACAGAGTTGCTACCGCACAAGGAGGTAGACTTTTTTGTTGAGTTAGTGTGAGGGGAAACTCCAACATCAAAACCACTTTACAAGATGAGTGCACTTGAGTTGGTTGAGTTAAAGTTGCAGTTGAAGGAAATGTTGGACAAGGGATTGTTACACAGTATTTTGTCATCGACCCCGCATCCCCTAATCCTGGATATAGTTGGTCCCTGAATAACATCCGCTCTTTGTCATATACCAAAATGTGTGTCTAAATCTTCCATAATACTCAAGAAGATTGCCTAAGCTCTTTAATCTTGAAGTTGACCCCTTTTTAACCATGTTTCAAAATCGTCTCAGGTCATCAGTGTCCTGCCTGTGACTATAACCCAGAATGAACTAACGCCTCGCGACGTTATCTCTGAGTCTTAGTGTTTGACTTGCAACGATCCAAATATGGAAAATTAGTTCAAACAAAACACTTCTGGGTGGG
The DNA here is from genome assembly GCA_000404065.3 of Pinus taeda. NCBI lineage: Eukaryota > Viridiplantae > Streptophyta > Pinopsida > Pinales > Pinaceae > Pinus > Pinus taeda. The sequence continues at coordinate 39,173 of APFE030526011.1, forward strand.
TCTGGAGCTAGTTGTTGGGTCAAATAAGTTCGCCTCTCCTCATTTGAGATGGTGGTTCCACCTTTTGAGTAACCTCCCATGAAGATAAGCTTCCTCTCCCCTCATTTGTGGAGGCTCCTCCTCTTATAAAAGCATCCTCCATGGCTATGATCAGCTGGTTTTTGGGAGTGCTAGTTGAGTTTTTGGTGTGCTAGTTCTTAGCTTGTTGGATTGATACCTTGCTGCTTGTCTATCCTTTCTTGGTTGATCCGTAATAATTGGTCATCAAACTAGCTTGTTGTATTGATTTGATTTCCATTCACTATTGAAGCATAGATTACATTTTCCTTTTGATCAGTCAGGTTGTGCATTAGCTTGTTTGTTATTTATTCCAAAAATAAAAAACAATTGCACTCATATAGTACATGAAAATAAAAGTATGTTTGCATTAGTAGATTCTTTATGATTAGGAATTGAAAAGCGAAATCCAAATCTTTCATTTTTCGTCATAGTAGTTGCGAGATAAGCGGAAATTGATGCATTGTGTTTCTTATTGATTGAATTATTTGCTTGCACTGTTGTTCTTGCATTGGCTTGTCATTGTCTTCGTTCACTTGGAAATGAACTCCTTACCCTCATTTAGGTAGTCATTCATCGAAAGGAATGGTTTTTTGCTCATCTAGTTGCATATTAGAGATCGTATATGTTGATGTTGTTTTAGGGTATACGTTGATCTATCATGGTCAATAGGTTCCCTTGGGTATTATTTTCTACCTTTTCAGATTCGACGAACAAATTTATGAAAAGGGACCTCTAGAGTTTTCTTTTTCGTGTTTTTTTCAAACACGAAACCGAATCCAAGCAGAGTTCTCCATGGTTCAAGCTTGTGTATGAACCCACACTTGATTTACGTCTCATGATTGTCATTTTAATCAACTGATTTTTGCTAGATGAGCCTTGGTTGTTTCACCATCTCTTTGGCCGATCATATGCTTTCACTTGGTTGTTTTTTCTTTCTTGAGGGACCACATCGATGAGTGGTTTTATTAGCCAGCCTCTTGACCATTACATGTTTTTAGCAGTTCCACCATTACCAGAACTAGTTGCTACCCTTTATACCACTCGTTCCTCTAGGACGAGTCACCTTTAATCTCTTTTCTGACTCGTAAAAGCTGAAAAGATTGCCAAGTATTTTTCCCTTTTGACTCGTAAAGGAAATAAAATGGGGGTTCCACTTTCAAGATTTTTTTCGACCCTTTAAAAACAAAAAGATTACCGAGCTCTTGTCTCTTTGAACTCGTTAAAGGCTGCGAAGCGTCATCTACCTAGTATAAGTTTACCCCTTTTACGGACTGGGATAGATTACTTACGAAAATGGTATACGTTGATCTATCATGGTCAATAGGTTCCCTTGGCTATTGTTTTCTACCTTTTCGGATTCGAGGGACAAATTTACGAAAAGGGACCTCTGGAGTTTTCTTTTCCGTGTTTTTTTCAAACTCTCTAAATATGAAAAAGACTCTGAGTTTTACCTATGTTGGACTCGTTAAACCCTGATGACATTGGACTCGTCGCCATGATGAGACCCGAGCTTCTCCTCCTTAGGGCTTGTTAAAATTTCACTGGGTTGGATTTGTCCGAAGGACAAACTTATATTATAAGCATATGCTATCCCCTTCAAGCTTGTGTTTCAAAAATAATTTGGGTACTCGCTAGCAATGGTGGGGGAAAATTTGGAAATATTCTGTTGATTACCTACCGTAGCTTGTCGCTCTTGACATCGACACTTTGTTGCTTCTTGCTGGGTTTGGGATATCCTCACTTCATCATTGGCCTTCCAGGATTTGGGTTCTTCATTTTGCCTCATTCCATTCGATCCTTGTTGTCTCCACATGACCCTCGATCCCTTGGTACCAAAATGCTGCCACATTTCGGAGTCATGTCACCGATATGTTTAAGAGCTTAATCCTTCTACAGTTTACACCCTTACATCCTCCTCTAATTCTATGTTTCATCCATCTTCATCTTGTTCCTTTGTCTCGTGTCATTGATGTGGGCAATATTATGGTCCTCCTACGACGGATCGCTTCCTGTCGACATCAACTCATTCTCTAGGAAGTTGATCTAGAGACTCCTTTCGGGTACCTTGGAGCTTGCATGCCTTGATGGTAAGTTCTTTGCATTCGACGACAGGCTTGCATTGTTGGTCTTCGATCGGGTGATTTCACAAGTGTTCGACTCCAGATCATTCTTTCACACTTTGTGGATTGTACTAGTAGTACTTTGAGAGCCATTGACTTTACTGGTGGCTTCTTTCGCGCTTGTTAACGGTTCACATCATTGGCCGATAATCAAGTGGTTTTCTAGTATGCTCGATTTTGAAACATTTATTCGCATATTATAATTTGTATGATGGACAAGTCAGAATTCAAGACCCTGGGATCAGATTACATAAATCCAGGTTGCATGGACTATTTATACATGAATCTTTTGATTGGATGGCTGTGGCCATACCTGAGTCTTTCTGGATGGATGCGACCATACTTGTGTTTTTCATATGGTCTTTTCAACTGGATGGCTGCATCCATACCACAAACCAATTCTATTTGTCTTTTGGATTGCTGTGCTCATACCTCGACTACATGTACTTCTTTCACTATTAGAGATATCAGTTGTACTTATGTCTGCAGGTTCTTTGTGATGGTGTTTCGGTTCATTTATGGTTTCCTAAAGCATTTCACCCCTCCCGCTGTCTCAGCCTTCATGCTTTCGGGGGCATTTGTTACACAATATTTTGTCACCAACCCCACATCCCCTGATCCTGGATAGAGTTGGTCCCTGAATAACATCTACTCTTTGTCATATACCAAAATATGTGTCTAAATCTTCCATAATACTCAATAAGATTGCCTAAGCTCTTTAATCCTGAAGTTGACCCTTTTTAACCATGTTTCAAAATCGTCTTCGGCCATCAGCGTCCTACCTGCGATGATAGCCTAGAATGAAATAACACCTCATGACGTCATCTTTGAGTCTCGGTGTTTGACCCACGATGGTCTCTAAGTCTCAGTGTTTGACTTGTGATGATCCAGATATTACGAATTAGTTCAAACAAAATACTTATGGGTGGTTTTGGAGCTGGTTGTTGGGTCAAAGAAGTTCACCTCTCCTCATTTGAGACAATGGTTTCGCCTTTTGAGTAACCTCCCATGAAGATAAGCTTCCTCTCCCCTCATTTGTGGAGGCTCCTCCTCTTATAAAAGCATCCTCCATGGCTATGATCAGCTGGTTTTTGGGAGTGCTAGTTGAGTTTTTGGTGTGTTAGTTCTTAGCTTGTTGGATTGATAACTTACAGTTTGGATTGCCTTTCACATTGAGGATTGAGAGTGTAAAGTGGTTTTGTAAGAAGGAAGCCTTATTTTGATTGCCTTAGTTTCATACTTGTGCTTTTGGGTGAGAGAGAGAATCATCAGCCTTTCTGGGAGACCTTTGAGAGTGAATTCTTATGGAGACATACTGATTGGACACTTCAAGGAAGCTTGCGACGTCAAGATGTGGTTGTAAGCTTTACTTTTGTTTACATTAATATAATCAATGGTTATTTCCTATATCATGTATGAAATGTATGTTGATAGCTTATGGTTCCTTGACTCTATAAGTAGATAGTTTGTTGTTGTGCTATATTATGTGTATTGTCATTTTCCAATGTTGTTTAAGGTGAATCATTCATTAAGGAGAAGATAGCGATATCTAAAGCAACGTGATGAAGACTTCATCAAACATTGGTATAAGGTAGGCCTCTTCAACGATAACTATTTAAGGAATTAGCTATTCTCTTTGTCTTGTTGTGACTAGACCCACTCTAGGGCTAGAGGGGTTACCTCTATCCATAAAGGGAACTTACTTGCATCATAGGGATACATTAGGCTAAGTGTATCACCTTGGGGTGCACCGATTTTGTTTGTGAAGAAGAAAGATGGAACTCTCAGATTATGCATTGACTACAAGAAGTTGAAAAAAGTGACCACCAAGAATAGGTACCCTTTGCCGAGGATTGGTGACTTGTTCGATCAGCTGAAGGAAGCAACATTGTTCTCGAAGATTGTGATACCATCAAGTATGCATCAAGGTAGAGGATATATTCAAGGCTACGTTTATGACCAGGTATAGGCATTATGAGTTTGTTGTTGTTCCATTTGGCTTAACTAATGCTCCAGCTACATTTATGTGCTTGATGAATAATGTGTTGCATCCATATTTAGATAAGTTTATTATTGTGTTCATTGATGATATATTGGTATATTCTAAAAATGAGGAAGAGCAGGCCGAAAATTTACCAGCAGTGTTGAGGGGGAATCAATTGTATGCTAATCTCAACAAGTGTAGTTTCTTTTAGACTGAGGTACATTATTCGGGGCATGTTGTCTCTAAGGAAGGAATTGTTGTATATACAAAAAATATAAGAGCCATCATGGAGTGGGTAGCTCCTAAGAATGTGGATGAGGTGATATCTTTCAAGTGTTTGGTAGGATATTGTAGGAGGTTCATCAGGAACTTCTCGTAGATTGCTTATCCTATCTCATCTTTGCAGAGGAATGGTAAGAAGTTCGAATCGAAAAAGGAGTGTGAGGCTAGTTTTGAGTAGCTTAAGTAGTTGTTGACACATGCACCAGTGCTATAGATTACAGATCTGGACAAGGAGCTTGTAGTATGTACATATGCTTTCAAGAGAGGACTTGGTGGAGTCCTTATGCAGGAAGGGCAGGTGTTATGGTATGAGTCATGGAAACTAAACGAGCATGAGCAGAACTACCTGACACATGATTTGGAGTTAGCGATGACCATACATGCATTGAAGATGTGGATGCACTATCTTCTTGGAAAGAGGTTTGTACTGATGAGTGATCATATTAGGTTGATGTATTTGTTTGATTAGTCGAATATGAATGCAAAGCAGGCTGGATGGTTGGCCATGATCAATGAGTTCGATTTTAAGATTAGGTACATCAAATATAAGGAGAATAGGGTGGAAGATGCTCTCAACAGGTGAGTACAGGTAAATCACTTCGAAACTATGAGCTCCTATGGGACAGACTTACACGATAGGATCTTGCAGGTAGGTCAACAGGATGTCAGGTATATGGAGATTATGCATAGGTTGCAGCAGGGTGCTGGTACAAGTACAAGTGGTAGTACATCCACATGTACATGTGCAGGTACATGTATAGGTAGTGGTACATGTACATTCACAGGTACAAGGACATGTATTGGTGTAGGTCCGCAGGGTATCAATTATTGTCTTACATTGGATGGAATGGTCAGATTTAGAGACAAGATATATGTGCCAAATAACAATGAGCTCAAGAAGGTGATCTTGAGGGAGTTTCATGCGAAACCATATTCAAGTCACCTAGGTTATCAAAAGACATTGACTGCAGTGAAGAAATTTTATTATTGGCCGAATCTAAAGAGGGATGTAGCAAAGTTTGTGGCTAGGTGTTTTGGTTGTTAGCGTGTGAAGGCAGAGTGTAAACATCTAGGTTAACTGCTATAGCCAATTGTGATTCCAAAATCAAAATGGTAAGTCATTTCCATGGACTTCATCATAGGGTTTCCGAGGACAATGAGACAACATGATTCCATCATGGTTATTGTGGACAGGTTGACGAAGGTTGCACATTTCATTCCGGTGAAGTTTACATTTTTAGCTAGCAATGTAGCACAGGTATTCATTAGATATGTGGCCAGATTGCATGGTGTTCCAAAGAAGATTGTGTCAGACAAGGATGTGAAGTTCACTTCCAAGTTTTGGAAGGAGTTGTTTGCAGGTTTGGGCACAGAGTTGGCCTTCAATACAACTTATCATTCACAGACAGATGGATAGATAAAGAGGGTCAACAGAATATTGGAGGACATGTTGAGGATCTATGTAATGCATCAACAACGAAAGTGGGAAGAGTACCTTCCACTGGTAGAGTTCGCATACAACAACGGGTATCAGGAATCTTTGAGGATGAGTCTATTTGAGGCATTGTACGTGTAGAGTTGTAATACTCCCATCAAGTATTGGTGTGATCCGTTAATAGGGTATTGATTGGACCAGACATGTTGGAAGACATGGAATAGGAAATGCAGGTGATCAAGAAAAATCTAAAGGCACAAAGGATAGGAATAAGAGCTATGCAGATCGAAACAGGTTGTTCAAGGAGTTCCAGGTTGGGGAATAGGTGTAATTGCGCATCAAATCGAAGAAGAACTCCTTACGGATTGGATCATGTGCCAAGCTAGCACCATGGTTTTGTTGACCCTTCAATATCATTGAGAGGATTGGGCAGTAGCCTATTGACTTGCATTGCCTCCGATAGTGAAATTCCATGATGTTTTCTATGTAAGAAGTATGTTAAAGATGTTGATCATGTGATTAACTGGTCTGTATTGCAGATGGAACCAGATGGAAAATTCCAGTTGGAGCCTTAATGTATATTGTAGAAAAAGGTGCTCATACTCCAGAACCAAGCAAATTGAGCAAGTTAAAGTGTAGTGGAAGCAATTTAGGCTTGATGAAGCTACATGGGAGATGGTATATTAGATGTAGGATATGTATCCTTCATTGTTTGCTTGTTGAGGCAAAGAAATTTTGGTATGGTGTTTTGGTATATGTCTTGGTATATGTTTTGGTGATGTTACTATATGTCCATATGTATATGGATGTAAATACCGCCATGAGCTATGTTATAAAGCTCCAATAAGAGGTATGGGTGTCATGTCATTAATTTTTCATGTTGTTATGTTTTTCTGCTTTTCGGCAGGGTGATCGTTGTGAATATTGCATCAAGCTATTTATAAATCTCCATGGGCAGTATGTTTGCTTTTCAATAGCTTTGTTGAGGTCTTGGTGTGGTCTAGCACCGAGGATGGTCTTCCCCAAGGGGGAGGGTTTTGTAACAAACCTGGTGAAAATTCCATGTAACAAAAGTTAATAAAGGTAAAAACAATAACCACAATTGATGGGATACTTATTCCAAGATGAATGTTGGGCAAGACACCCTGGGGGTGTTCATTTGGTTTATTATGGCTAAGGAAATTGGCAAACGCAATCGCTAAGGATTTGGAAAGGAAAAATGGAATTTTTGGCACATTTATTTACAAAAATAATGGAAATTAGGAGAAAAGGAAGGTGAAAGTTTAGAGGTTGCATGTGAGGAGGAAAATGAAGAAACTAGAGGCCTCATTGATAAAAATGTTTCTGAGGGTCAGTTGGTAACCTTCTGTCAGTTGAATTCTAGAGCTCTCCAATTATTCTCTCTCTCTCTCTCTCACTCTTGGACACTTTGAGTTTTCTTGGATCATTTTTGCATTGGATCAAGAAAGGAAAATAAGGCAAAAGGAATCAAATATCAAGCAAGAAAGGCAGGTTCAAGCAGCTACAACAAGATTCATTTCAAGTATCGATTTGCATGTGTATTTTCTTGCTAGATTTGGCATGCATGGTATTGCATGTGGTTCTTTTGTTGTTGTGGCATGGGTTTTTATAGGTGTACTAATGTTTTTAGCCTAGCCTTGTCATTTCCAGATAGCCATGGTGTGATGGGTTTCTCATGTTCTGGTTGAGATGGATTTCTGGATGGATTTAAAGCTAAGTGGGGTGGGTCTTTGAATGATAGAGCAGATGCCGTAGTGGTCCCTGAACCAGACTATGGATCATGGTAAATCCATTGGCTTAGTGATCCCTGAGACAGACTGTGGGTTGCGGTAAAGCCAAGATTGTGCTGCCTCAGTGGGCCTATGAATCCTTGGTGGTGAATGACAAGATATATGGTAAATCCAAGAGGTGGTTTGCTCTCCATTAATGCTAGTAATCCTGGGTTTGGGATATGCAGTAAAGCTTGGAGAGTGGGTCTCGATTAATGGCCTAGTGATCTGGGTTTGTATTGCGGTAAAGCCTGAGAGACTAGGAGACTGGAAAATTCCTCATAGTGTAGGTGGAGAAATCTAGTGGCACTCGAGCTTGTTTAGCCTAGTGATTGGGTGGAGATCACGGTAAAGCCTATTATGATATGTTTATTGTGTTGGCCTAGTGATCCAAGATGGATTATGTTAAATCCTGGTTTCTATTGATGAGGGTGAGGTGGTTTAACCTCGGTATGACTTGGTTGATTATTTTGGTTTGAGTCCCACATCTATGCTTGGAATATGGAATGGGGGTGAATAGCTGAAGAGAGATTTGGCTTAGTCATTCTATGGTCAGGTGGAACATGGAAGTCCCATCCTGGGTTTGGTTTTTGCATCATTAATGAAAGGTATTTATCCTTGTATTTTTATGAGAATTTTGATGGATTATATGTGGTCTATATGGCTATACTTTCATGAGTATTTATGTTGTTATTATGATGGTTATATGTGTGTTTTATGACAACAATTATGTATGGATCTCAGCATGTTTTTACTTGTAAATGAATGGATAATGTATCTATGGTCTAATAGATGGTAATGCAACAAATGACATGAGGGAACACTGGTTCTTAGCGATTCTCATATAAGTACAAGATCACTATGTTTAATTCTGTTGGTTGCACCTGTAGATTACATGCTTGTGACATGTTTGACTAAATACCTATCATGGATAGTAGGGGTCTGGTTAAGGTATTGTTTAACTTATTGCTTTTGCATCATTGTTTCCCTATTCTTTTAATGCTCCTAAGTTACCATTCCATTCTGGGTAGTGACCTAGGCTCTGGACCTAAAAAAGTGGCTCAAATCCCAAGGACGCTGACATAACACTAATAAATTGGGTCTCTGGACACTGGCAAGTAAGCCTATGCGAGCGACTTTGGGTTTCTATATGTTTTCATACCTATAGCATGAGAGCGACTGAGATTTAAGTTGGTCAAAACTTCAGTAGGACCCAAGGGCAAGTTTTCTTAAGTGTTGGATTAGTTCCTGAGGGTCTCGAAGCTGATGTTGAATGTCTATGTGTTATGTTTCCATTGATTCCACTTCCTTAAGGTCACATAGGAGGTCGAATCCAATCATAATAGCCTCTCATCGCATGTCTACCCCAGTTGGAAGGTTACTTGGATAGATGTGGTAGGAGGGTGGTACAATGGCCTTGTAATTTTCTATGCTTCTGTTTGCTACCTGCTTCGCCTTGAAGATCCATCTCGAACCCACAACTACTTTTTCTACTGGTCATGGCACCACCTCCCAAACACTTTTCTTCACAATGAAATCATAATTCTCCATCATTGCATCAACTCATACTGGCTTCTCTACTTCTTCCTCAAAAGAGGATACCTCAGTCTCTACTATCTCAATCATTAGAGCCATGTATCCAATGTACTGATATGGCGACCTTCTTTGCCTGCACTGGTTTGAAGGAGCACCCACATTTTCCCTCACATCCGGCACAAGTCTCTTAGCTTCTCTGGTTCTCTTCATTCCTTCTCTAGATGGTTCTGCTTGAGTGTCTATATCCTTTCTCTGCTCCTCAACTTATGGTTGCTCGACAACATTATGAGGCTCTTTCTTTGGAGCTAAAACCTCCTCCTTTGGTGGGATTTGAAGCTCCCTCTCAAGAGATCACCGCATGGATTTGTCTTCATCAAATTTGGCATCTCGTCGCACAAATGTCATTCCGAGAGATGAAAAATACACACAGTAGTTGTGGGGAGTGTCTGTGTAACACACAAATACCCCCAACTCTACTATCGACTCCAACTTCTTCCTTGACTTTTTGGAGACATGGAAATAAACATAGGCTCCAAAGATCTTGAAGTGCGACACATCCGGCTTCCTCCCTGAGAAAGTATCCTCTGGTGTGATCATGCAAAGAATATGATGATGACTCTTGTTCTGAAAATAGACCATTGTGTTGCATGCTTCAGCCCAAAAGTGCAAAGGTAGGCTTTGGTCATGCAACATCGCCCGTGCTACTACAATAATGATTCAGTTCTTCCTCTCAGCCAACCCATTCTGCTGTGGGTTATGGGGTGCTGTCAAGTTTCATCAAATGCCTTCTTTTGCACATAAATTTTTAAACTCATTCGACACGTACTCACATCCATTATTGCTCCTAAGAGTGTTCAACTTCTTGCCCGTTTCTTTCTCCACTGGTGCCTTGAACTCTAAGAGCTTGGAGAAACTCTCATCCTTATTTCGCATGAAGAAGATCCAACACGTCAGCACATATTCATTAATAAAGATAACAAAATACTTGTGCCTGGCAGTGGAGGCTATCAAGAAAGGTCCATAAACAACAGAGTGTATCCTTTCAAGGACTGCATGTGCTATGTTTTCCCTATCATGGAACATGGCTTTTGTGTACTTCATATTATAGCTCCAAATCTCACTCTTGATGTTTGTGATGTTGCACTCATGGCCTAGGGCAACCCCTCCTTCTAGACCTGGTCCAAATACTTAAAAAATAGTGTTTTACTCCCTATACGTGACATTGCCCTGAGCTAAACGCATCTGTACGCGGGTCTATGTATACCCAACCCGCGTATATGTCTTAAAACACTTAAAAAAATTAAATCTCCTTAATTTCGGGCGGAGATTACGGGTTTTACCTGTTGATTACTTATTACTGCCTGTGGCCCAGCTGTTCCCAACGAATTCCCAACTAAAAAACTACTTTGGGAGAAGTATAAAAAAGCTTCAATGGGAAGGCCTAAGGGAGAGAGAGAGATCACTTTGCTGAGATTATCCCTGACTAGGTCTGAAGATCCTTGTGCTTCCAACACTTCCCCCATTACAAGAAACCTTTGTTTCGTTGTGTTATGATGTCTTTCTAGTATTTGAGATATCTTGGAGTAAGTCATGGAAGGAGTTTGTTGAAGGCTTGAGATTGGACGAATTCGAAGGACGGTTTCGCTTGGAGCCTGCAAAAGGAAGACTCAGGTGAAATCATTCCTTTCTGTACTTTAGTTATCTATAATAAAAGAAACACTTGTCTTGTTCCTGATACAAATCTTCTTCATGTTTATGATATCAATGTTATGATTCACATATGCATGGTTGTTTTAATTGTATAACTAACTATCTTTCAATATGCTATGAAGATGATTTCTTTATGATGCTTGGTCAATATACCGTCATGCTTTCTGGAATTTATTGTTTTGCAGGTTGAAGGATTAAAAGGAACTCCAAGAGGATTTGGACCCTAGCTGGATCTTCCCAAATGAAGGACCCCCAGGTGCACCTCTCTTCGTATAGTTTGTTTATATTAGCATGGCTATGTGGAATGTGTGTTTTTCTTTGTAGATAAATTCTGATCTGCTAGGGTATAAACCCAAGACCCTAGGGGAATTTATCCCTTAACAGAATTGGCGACTCTGGTGGGGACAAAAATATTGTTGTTCCTAGTTTGGGTTTGTCCAAGCCAATCGGGGCTCAGCTGTCTATTTGCTTGCTGTTACTATGTAGTCTGTTCCTATAGGAACTTGAATTGTAAGTTTGATTAGTTTCTTCAGATTGCTTTTTGTTGTTTCTTGTAATATTTTATATACGCCGTTTTTCTAGTTTACAGAAGCAATATACGTATGTTTTCTTAAGTGAACCTGCGTATACGCAGGTTTCCTTGGTCAGAATTGCATAGACACACAACTGTGCACTAACACAGTTGCGTATACCCTAAAATTTTCAAGATTTTTCAAATATTTTTGTGTCTGTAGATCTGTCTGCTAGTTTGAATCAGTCCTGAACAGTTACTTTTCTGTGTCAGTTTTTATTTTTACAACAAGTACATGATTTCAAACTCTGTCCGATTGTGGAAAGTGTTGGTCTTGTTTTGTTTTGTTGCAAGCGTCATCTTTTTTTTAAGCACACAAGATTTCTTGCTGGGAATCTTGGCTGCTCTGGTCTTCGAGGGCAGAAAGATTGATCTCAATCTTTGTGTCAAATCTTGTTTTGGTGACTTTTTGTTTGTGTGTCAAAACTACATCTTTATGACCATCTGCTTTGCTTACTTTGTGAAAGTTGTTGATTCACACTTTCTTGAAAGTTGTCTTTTCGATCTTTTGGTCTTTATTGCCAAGCTTTTGTTGCTGCTTTTTGATTGTTAAGAGCATCTTGAAACACATTTTTGTTGAGTTTTCACCCGTTTTATGTTGTCAATTTGCAAAGTGTTTTGTTGCCTATTCTTCGATCATAAACTTTCAGTCTTGTTTAGAGCATTTTTGAAAAGTCATTTTTGTTTTTGCTTTTGAAGAAAACTTCTTGAAAACTTGGTTTTTCTTTCTTAAACTTTGTTTTGATTTAGTTTCCTTTTCTGAGTGAAAGTGCATTTTTGTTTGTCTTGAAACTTGCTTTTAGTGTTTGGATGAAAATGAGCATTAGCAACTTATATTCTATCTAAACATCTTAAGTGGCAAATTAGAATTGATAAACAAGTTACTTTCATTTCTTGATTTAGAGTAGTCTTAAGTTTTGCATCAGCATGTACTTATTGCATTAGGATAAATTTGTGCATTTTTTAGGACATCCATAGTTTTGTTAATTTTTGTGAGTGTGAAGCTTGAGTAAAAGAAAATAAAAGAAAAATTTGTTGCTTTATTTGAAGTTCCTCTGAACCTAGTAGAAATTTATTTCATCGAAGAACAAAACAAGTGCATTTGCATATAGTTTGGTTTTTATTAATTTATTTTGCGTCAAAACACCACAAGTTTCATTTCCGCTTATCCCTTGACTTAAGAACAACCCATTTAAAAACAAGTGCTAATTAAAATACACTAAAACCTTTTTATAATTGTCAAGTTAGACACACCAACAAGTTTTAGGATATTTTAGGGCCTTGGATTAGGCAAGTGGAGAGAAAACTCTCCAAGGCCATTTAAACTGTGAAACATAGGAGTCTGAATAGTGAGTGCAAATCCAATAGCATCAGGGAGACTAGGAAAGCTTCGGATCTAGGAGTTAAGCACGAGGGTTTTTTGAAGATAAGGAAGAGAGATACCCCCTCTCCCACTTGTCCGATCTTACCTCAAGACTGTTTCGCCTGGCTTTTGACATGAGTCCTAGGGATCTACATAGTTGGCTGCAGAGGGGAATCCCGTGGCACCTGAGGTCGACGTTGTATCACTCTCAATGGTACTACTAGAGGGCACCCTTGCCAAGCTTGGGGGCTTGCATCGGCGCAGGCTGTTGTTAGGAGGTCAACGTAACTTCCTCTGTTACATTCGCTGGTAGGATTGGGCCGTCATTATCCCAGACTATCTTCGGAAGGCCCCTTAGTTCACTTTCTTGTATTTTGGTGTCCGGTCCTCATCACCCGGAGCAGAAATATCTGAAAGTTGTTTGACTGGCTGACATCTTTTAGGGACTTTTTAGTGTGTGCTCTATGCTCTTAGTTGGTATAGCTTTCATTTTTTCTTGCGTCTTTAATTAGATCTTAATAAAAAATTCAAAGTGGCTGACCGATCACCTAGACGGTCTCGAAGACTTCGTGGTATTTCACCACCAAGCTTAGAACCTTCTCCTAGAAGGCGCATAGGTAATACTGCTTGTGGGTTTCATCTCGTGGCAACTGATGCACCAGGGATTGATCCTCCTCTCAGGGACATTAGTGTTCAACATAGGCCTGGTACTTCCGCAGAACTAGAGAGGAACACGCCAGTTCTTTCTCGATTTCTCTTTCAATCGGAAGATAACATAGAGGTAGAAGAACTCCCAGAGTCGTTAGCGGCTCCAAATTCTCCTCTACCATCTAATTATCTAGACGTGTTATAATATGTTGGGTCTCCGACGCATAGACCTTCAAGTCTAGGTCATAGTACGCACTTACCATCGATGGCCACTACTAGAAGCATGGCTTCTACCACAAGTGCTACAACTATGCAGACTCCAACATTAGTACAAGGGGGAGGAACTATTTCCATCCCCTTTGCATCTTTATTTGGGTCTTTTGCTAGCACATCCTTAGTCGGGTCTACCTCCATTCCTTCTACAAGTGGAAATTCCCAAGCCAATGCTTTTAGTTCTGGATTCTTCCCATTTGGCACCCATTCACAAGGTATTCCGTCAGTTCCATTTAGTGCCTCCACATCCATGATGGGTGGGTCAACTTCATTTCAGGGTTTTCCTTTTGGAAGTGGTCATACATCACATTCCAACCCAACAATAGGATCTATGCCTTTTTCTTCTACAGGACAAAGCAACAATCCTTTTCAAGTTTAGACTAACCTTGTGGTTAGTGGCCTAGGAACTGAGAATCCGTTTTTCGGCCAACAAGGGAATAGGCCGCACTCCACAGTTAGTTTGTTTTGAAGTATTCCTCCGTTAGATTTTGCTTGGAATCCTTATCAAGGGTTATCGTCTCCTTATAATCCTTTAGGAGGGAGATTCGCTGGTTATGGGGGTTTTTCGGTCGAAGTTGGTCAAACTCCGAGTTTTGCTGGATCACAAGGTCCACCTTTTGGTTCAACTGGTTTTGCTGGTTACTCCGGGCAACTTGGTGCCTTCCAAAATCTAGGCCAATCTTTTCAGAACTTTGGGAGCTCCGCCCAGTCTGGGTGTAATTCCCAAGGTCCTCCTAGGCTTCCTTTTTCTGGCAACATTGAACTTGCTAGATCTCATGAAATTAACAAACGATCCAATGAAATACAATCCGGCCTGGCCTCCGGTCCCAACCAAACTCTCTTCGGACATTCCAAAGTTCGAGGGGAAGGGCAGCAAAGAACCGGGCGACCATGTAACCACATTCCATTTGTGGTGCTTATAAAACTCCCTTATTGATGACTCGATTAGGTTGAGACTTTTTCAACACACCTTGACTGGTAATGCGGCCAAGTGGTATATAGAGTTTCCAGGGGCCAACTTTACATCTTTCGCCGACTTAGCTAATATTTTCTTAAATCATTTCCAGTTGCCCATTCGTTATGATCCCGGAACTGAACTTCTGGCCAATTTTCGTCAGGATACGACAACTCACATTCAGGAATGGAGACGAAGAAAGAGGCTCATTAAAGCCGAAATTCCTCCAGAATACCGTCTTCAATGGTTTTTGAAATCTTTACAACCTGAAATCTCTAAGGATGTCTCCCTGTCTGGAGTCTATTCTGAGGAGCAAGCTATTTTTAGGGCCCAACAATTAGAATTGATTTATTCTCAGTCCGCGATTCTACAAAAAATCTTGCCTGATTCTCCCGGCACTCAGGTTGATATAGCCAAGTCAAAGCCAGGTCCCCATGCAGATGGTATCATTGGATTGGTAGACACAAATGCGGTGAACTTGTTGAGCCAATTGCAGCAATTGTCTTTGCAAACTGCTCCTAACAACCAGGTCACATCGCCTAACCCTTCTTCTTCCCAACTCCCTTCAATTAATGCCGTCCAATCTGCCAACCCCAAAGGAAATCAAAATTCCAATGGGAAGAAAAAAGGATGAGGTAAGAAAAAGAGTCAAGATGGGAATGCCGATGCAAATAAATCCGGCAATACGGTTGGTGGTGGTAGAAACAAGTCTAGAAAGAAAGTCAAGTTTCCGTCCAAGTTATGCAGTGGAGACCATTTAACTCATCTCTGCCTAAAGATTCAAGATGCTCAATGCTTGTTAGGGCAACAAGGGACTTCTAGTTCTCAAGCTGTGTTAACCAACCCTTTTCCCCAAGGGCAGCAACTGCTTGCTGGTGCAACTTCAAATCTTGGTACCTCTGCAAGGGACAGCGAGGAAGGGGAAAAATCATCAAATGTTTTCATGATGGGTTTTAATGTCCATGTGGCCACTCGATCACGTGATTATGGTGAAGCTGAAACATCCAATGACAAATTTGCTCCTAGAAATACCGACCTTCATATTGAGCAACCCTCTGTCGAGACTATACCACAGATAACGAAAGGTTCCGCTAAACGCACGACTATTAATCCAAATGCTAGGGCTGCCCAGAATTACTCCATTGTTTAGGATTTGGCTTAGAGTCCATGTGCTATGTCCACTTTAGAGGTTCTCCAGTCGTGTCCAACTCAATGAAGTGCTTTACTTTCAGCGATAGAGGGCAGTTGATCCAACTAGCTATTTTGTGCTCACTTTCGACATGCTGAATGTCAAAAAATGACTCTCTCATCACATGGCTTTTCAAATAAAGTCCACTTACCGGAAAATTAACATTTTTTGTACCGTTATTGATGAAGGAGCTTCCACGTGCGTCATGTCAATGTCATGCTGGAAGGCCATTGGATCGCCTTCGGCTGTTCCTTCACCTACCCTCCTGACTGCATTTGATGGACATTCTCGTAGGCCACATTGGATCATCCCGGCCTTTTCCATATGTGTTGGGGGAAAAGTCGTCAATATTGAAGTAGAATTCATTGACGCCAACCTAGATTACAATCTCCTCTTAGGAAGGAATTGGGTATACGAAATGGATGCCGTTGTTTCGACACTGTTTCATGTCATTTTCTTTCCTCATGAGGGGAAAATTGTTAAGGTTGATCAATTGGATTATTCTCCAGCCGATCCTAGGGCAACTTCGGATTCTACTGTTCCTTTAGTGGATAACCCTCGTCCGCCTACTGAGAATCTAGGAGTTGGGATGTATGCTTCATTGATGGGTACCTTTGATTTTCCCTCTCCTATCACTATAATCAATGTCGTTTCATCATTCAAGGAGTCCTCACGAGAAGAGTTCTTCCGAACTCATTATTTTTTAGCCCCTGGGACCTTGCCTTCATCTACGACCACATTAGCTGAAGCAAAAGTTGGTGGAATGGCATTCCCTATGTATGCAACATAGCTTAGATATCAATCTATCGTCAACTCTGCAGACAACCACTATACTCCTTTCTCTGAGGAGGAGCTAGATGGTGATGTGGCCCCTGCTTGGACCCTTGATTCTACCTTCGCTATGGACTACTTAGATATGGTTTTACCTTCCGAAGAAGCAATCCTAGAAATAATGATGGGTGTAGATCAATCTTGGGAAGACTTACACCATCGTTCATATTTTCTTCCTCTGTTGTAGGAAGTAGAATCTAGGCTCTCCGCACTCTTCACTAGTGATGTTTGTATGGTATCAAATCCTTTGGCTCCAGCACACTTTTGTGCCGAAGGTAATATGCCGATGATTTCAAAAACGATATCTATAAACATCTCTAGGAACCCTAGTGTAATAGAGAATCTTTTCATCGGAGCCAAATGTTCCCCTGAAGAAATTCAAATTTACACCGACCTTTTA
Organism: Pinus taeda; assembly: GCA_000404065.3. NCBI lineage: Eukaryota > Viridiplantae > Streptophyta > Pinopsida > Pinales > Pinaceae > Pinus > Pinus taeda. The sequence continues at coordinate 56,320 of APFE030526011.1, forward strand.
AAAGGATTTCGAGATGTATTCGCTTGGTCTTATGAAGAAATTCCTAACATTGATCCATCTATAGTTTAACATGAGATCAAGACGTATGAAAACGCCCAACCGGTTCGTCAAAGGCTTTGGCTGGTTAATCCTAGGAAAGCAGCAGCCATTAAAGCTAAAGTAGAAAAGCTGCTCAAGGCGGGTTTCATATACCCTGTTCCTCTTACCGATTGGGTTTATAATCTAGTCCCTGTTGATAAAAAGCAAGGAACAATATGAGTATGCTTTAGGGATCTAAACAAGGCTTGTACCAAAGATAATTACCCCATGCCATTCATTGATCAGATTATTGATGAGTGTGTGGGTAATGAGATTTTCTCCTTCATGGACGGTTTTTCCGGTTATAATCAGATCTCTATCCGTTTGGAGGATCAACATAAGACAACTTTTATATGTCCCTGGGGTACCTTTTCATACAGAAAGATGCCTTTTGGTCTAAAAAATGTTGGAGGTACCTTCCAACAGGCCATGTCATATGCTTTCCGCGACATTAAACATATCATCGAAGCAAACTTGGACGATCTAGTTGCTCGTTCTCGAAAGAGAATTAATCACCCTAGTCATCTTTGATTGGTTTTTGAACGATGTTGTTTCTATAAGATCCGGTTGAATCCCAATAAGTGCGTTTTCACAGTTACATCTGGTCGATTATTACGGTTCATCGTGTCACATGAAGGGATTAGGGTTGATCCCTTCAAGGTAGAGGCAATAATTCAGTTGCCTCCCCTGTCCTCAATTCGACAACTTCAAAATCTTCAAGGGAAGGCTAATTTCTTAAGATGGTTTATAGCGAATTATGCTGAGATCACTAAAGGGCTTATGTGTTTGCTATGGAAAGGAGTTCCATTTGTATGGGATGAATTTGCGCAGTGGTTGTTCGATGCCTTGAAAAATGCATTAGTCTTTGCCCCGCTTTTGAGTCCACCGGATTATGGTAGGGATTTCCTTTTATATCTCGTTGCAACATAATCAACCATAGGTATGGTGCTCCTTCAAGAAGACGATGATCTCACAGAGCATGTGATTTATTATTTGAGCCGAGGCTTGATAGGTCTTGAACTTTGCTATTCTCCTGTTGAGAAGATGGCCTTGGCAGCTCTCCATGCTGTCCAGCGGCTCCGCCATTATATCTTGCTACACAAAACTTTTGTCTTAGCGGCGGTCAATCCATTTCAATTTGTCCTCAGTAGGCGAGTGATTGGGGGCAAATATAATCGATGGATAGTCATTTTACAAGAATTTGATCTCGAGTTCTTGTTTACCAAGTCTAAGAAATCCATGGTTTTTTCCGAGTTAATTTCCGAGTTGCCTTGTGGAGAGGATACTATTTATGAGGAAAGTTTTCCTGACGAAAATTTATTCCTCATCTCTTCACGTGACCCTTGGTATGGAGATATCATTATCTATCTCCAGACTTCGAAGTTTCCCTCTACTTTCTCTAAGGATGAACGCCGAAAATTATGTCACCCGCCTAAAAATTCTGTTATCATTGGTGAAACATTATATCGTCGAGTGGTTGATTCAATCCTTCGGCGCTGTTTAAACCTAGAGGAAGCAGAGTCAGTGCTCAATGTCTTCCACTGTGGAGTTTGTGGTGGTAATCTTTCAGGGCTTGCTACAGCTCAGCGTATCTTGCTTGCCGGCTATTTTTGGACTTCACTCTTCAAAGATTGTGTTGAAGCGGTCAAATGCTGTCACCCCTGTCAAATCTATACTCGGAAGATCCGTGCACATCTAGCTCCTCTTTTTCCCGTTGTCAATGTCAGTCCCTTTACTAAGTGGGGTATTGTTTTTACAACTTGTAATCCAGCTTCAGCAACGAATCACAAGTACATTATCATGGCCGTAGAATACTGTACGAAGTGGGCTGAGGCCATGCCCACTTATAAAAATGATAGTGAAACAACGACATTGTTCCTTTTTAATCAGATTATCTCAAGGTCCGTATCCCGAGAGAGATTGTCATTGACCATGACAGTCATTTCCAGAGTCAACTAATTTCTGAATTGGCTCTCAAAATTGGTTTCCAGCAGGAACATTCGACTCCTTATTATCCTCAGGCCAATGGACAGGTCGAGATAGTGAACAAAACCCTTAAGATGATCCTGCAAAGGAAAATCGACAAAAATTGGTCCAATTGGCATCTCATGTTGTATCCGGCTCTTTGGGAATACTGAACCTTCGTAAAGACGACTACAGGTTTTACACCTTTTCAGTTAGTTTATGTGATGGAGTCTATCTTTCCTATTGAATGTGAAATTCCACCTCTTAAGTTAGCTGTTGGGCTCCTTCCAGAGACTTCTAGTCTCGAAGAGCGCCTCCTTTGTTTGGAACATCTCGATGAGTAGCATCAAGATGTCGCCACAATTAATGAGGCTCATAAGAAAAGGGTTAAAACTTAGTACGATAAGGCTATCTGTCCTCGAGTCTTTTCTGAAGGTGACCTTGTCTTGGTCTATGACCAAGATAAGGATGCCTTAGGGGCAGGCAAGTTCAAGCCCATGTGGTACGGTCCCTTCATAATTAAATGAGTTTTAGAAAAAGGGGTGTATGAGTTAATCAATTTTGAAGGAAACAAGTTGGCGGAGCCCTGAAATGGGCTCTACCTTAAGAAGTACTTTGCTTAAGTAGCAACTAGGCAATGGCTTCTTTGTAAATTTTGTATATTTGTACATATTTTATCAGGAGTTTTTTGATATCGACACTTTTTGGTCTGCTGTGACAGGTGTTGATGGATGATTTCATCTATTTTGGATTCGCTGATGGTGCTAGTCGGCACACTCAGAACCTTGCTTCTGCAGCTTGGGTACTCTACTATCCAACTGGTTAGTTGATGGTGTCAAGGGGGGTATGCATTGGTCCTGCTTCAAATAATATGGCTGAGTATACTACTGTCATTAATTTACTATCCGAAGCAATTTCTTATGAAATCGATTTGTTGGTAGTCTATCTTGATTCACAATTGATAGTGTCACAATTGAATAACATTTATCGGGTAAGGGATCCATGTTTATATCGCCAGTATTTAAGGGTGAGGTTGTTGCAAAGATCATTTACTTATATTAATTATTTGCACATTCCAAGATCTCATAATTGGTTAGTTGATTATATCGCTAATCAAGCATTATACTGGCACATCAATCATTCATCACAATAAAATTAAATATCAAAAAGTCAAACTGTATATATATATCATAAAACACCTCGAGTGTACATAAGTGCGTCCAAAATAATATACAAAAATTGGGACTCAAATGCCCATAATCATGTCTAGTACATCTAATGCCCCGACTCAGGATGAGTAGCTAAGTATGCAACTACTGCGTTGGCCACACGACTAAGAGTGCGAACCCACTCTCGTGGCATGCCAACCACATGACACTGCATATCTATAAGGAGATCGTCTACGACCTCCATCGGTACTCGGTGAGTTAGTCTCACCAAGTGTCACTGAACTGTGTGTAGAAGTCGCTCTGTGTTTGCAACCACCTCTTCGGCCCCTTGGCCGCGACGTCCATGCCGTGGGAACCCATTTGGCCGCACCGGCCCAATATCTGGAACATGACCATCATATTAATCATTTGAATCCTATCAAAAATATTTTTCAAAATTTATTATTATATTTGAAAAATAACAAAAAAAAAATCATAAAATCAAAAACACTTACCTATGTCACCCCATTATGTGGTCGGTGATAATAGTAGATCGGGATCTCCTCGGAAGTCCAACCCAGCATAAGGGTAGTCATCTATGGCGATGATATGCTGCTCCCACCAAGAGAAGAAGTCATCATCAAATGCAGTTCGTGGGACGTCCCCACCTCCTAGACGTTTCATCAAGTCAGCCCACCTTCCCATTGGTGGATCTCGTGGGGTGTTGATCGAAACCGGTACTCTAGGACGAAGTGCAGGGACCCTCTCAAAGAAAAAGAGCACAAGATAGTTCCATATCCAAAGTTTTTGGTCTGTCCCTTCTTGATAGAAGTAAGTTGTCTTTTCAGGTTTGCAAGAAGAGGAGTGCACCAATCAAAGACGGTGGTGAGGTAGTCTACCACCAAGCTCATGGCTAGCCGTGATGCTTGGTGCAAAGAAGCTGATCCATTCACTCTAGCTATGGTGAACAAGATTATCCTTAGCGATAAACTATCCACATGCTTGATTGGAATTTGACTTCCAATCTTTTCTGGATGTCCCAGGTGATGTATATCTACGTAGTCCTCGATCGAGAGACTGTCTCGTGACCTGCCCGTGGAATGTACTACCTCTCCCCTCCGGGAAAGGCCTGTGATGAAATAAATGTCTTCAACCTCTATCTTGAGTGGCATCTGGTCAATCATAGATGAGTCATCCTCGATGCTCCAGTAGTGAATGAGCATTTCGAGCACACAACTGTTTGCTTTCATATTTGTCATTTTAAAGAAATTTAGCAAACCACATCCCCGTAAAGCATCCAAAGCATTAGGATTTTTAATAATCTCATCATCTACTGAGGTATACTCTCTTTCTCGCCAAGTGACTGGCATCTTGAAGAAAAAATGAATTTAGACTGTTAGTTTTTTGTTTGAAGTTCTCGCGGCGTATATGTGGATCCATTTTACACACAATCGCGTGTAGGGCTTGCGTATATGTGGGTTTCATATATCCAACCCGCGTATATGCCATGACGAAATTTTTGACAAAAATTCAATCGTAAAACTTAAATTAAAAATTCTAAAACTAGTCCTTGAATGCAGGACAAGTTTAAGGGTTACCAGGTGATTTTGGAAGGATCTGAACAGTTGAATTTGGCGTATGGAAAAGTTTGCTCCTTTTGCTCCACTCCTTTGTTCTCAAAATCAAATGGTGAAAATGGTGAGTCCAAAAACTATTTTATAGGCTTTGAGAATGCAAATTTTTTTCAAAACTTGATTTTGTTTTGTCTCATGTAACTTTTAACTTGGGAGCTTGGAATGTCAAGAATGGTTTGATTTTTAGGACATTTTGGACGCTTTTTCGACAGTTTCAAGACGGTTCCATGACTGCTGACCCCTCATGGCAGGTATCGTTTTTCACTGGCATATTAGTTATGGAAACTGTTTTTCTGTTGAATTATGCATTCTAGCCTCCATTTGTCGATACACCTGCCATTGGGTCGACCCCATCGTGTTATGGTTCATAAACCATCTTCACTCGTCGATTTTTAAATCATGACATGGTGGTAAAGCCATCCTTTTCATGGGCATCGTAGTTAGCACCTCACTGACATGTGTTGCCCATGCTGCTTCGATTTGAGTAGGCTCGTGAGTCCTCTGTAGTCCCGCCATGACTTATGTGATGAAGACTCATTCCTCTTTGCTTGTTCACTTCGTTCTGGCCTTATACCATAGAGGCTCCTTTGTGTTGAGTTGTACTACTGCATTGCATTTTTACCATTTCCACCTTTTGGCCTTGATTCGGCTTCACTTGGACTCGTGTTTAAGCCAAATTTTGACCATGACGACTGCAAAATCAAAATTGCATGCCCTTGACTTCTGCAACTTGACACGCCTTGATCCATGGAAGGAACACACCTTTGAGTGTCTTTGACCAATTTTCACCTCCCTGCATTGAGCAAAGGATTGTTCCAATCCCAGGAACTAGATTATCTGTTTCACCGACACTCGTTCTTTCCTCTGTACTATAACATTCTTTTTTTCTTTTTCCAGCTTAAATAAAAAGACAAAAAAATTATATATTCCAAAAAGAGCAGGAATGGGACAATATTTCCATTTATTGTTTGCATCTAGAGTCAGTCATTTCGCCCTTGAACAAAAAACTCAAAACAAAGTCTCCTCCATTTGAGCGGGATTTAGTTTGACTTAGGTATGTCTTAACCTTGTTATTGAGTCAGTTCTCCCCCGATTGGTTATCTCTTCCGATCATATGGAGTGTACATTCATGCCTCCTACATGATGAACTTATACAGAGTCATCATATGCTGCCACATAGTCACATTGAGTCATGCTTTTGTTCAAGGGAAGTTAGCCTGAGTCGACCTCTCTGCGGTGTCTCTTGACTCATTTTTTAGTCGGCCGTCCCTGGTTGTCAGTGTATTCTCTATCTTCACATCAGTTATATTGGTCCTTTACTCATGTCGGTTTGAGAAGTCTCCACTGACTTCTTGCTGGCGGGTCTTGTCCTTATCGGCGACGACATCTTGCTCTGAGGACAGGCCTAGAGTTGCACCCTGGCCCTATTTTCATTATTGATAGGTCACCTTATGCTCAGCATCGATCAGTATCATGGGTCTTTGACTGAGTGGTTTCCCTTGTGTTTGACATCAGCCTACATTATCACACATTGGGATTCATGCAGTACCTTGGTTTCCATTTGACCCTATTGGTGGATACCTCGCCTCTGTGTCAGCTTTTATTATTGGTTGGTTTAGAGGGTTTTTGTCGTGCACTAGCGACATCTTGTGTACGCCGGAAACATGCTTCGGTTGGGTAACTACATCTTTTTTCGTCTGATTCCCTCCACATTATTGGCCTATGGGTTACACTCGTGCTAGATTGATGAAGGATGCCTTAATTCCTTTCTTCTAGCAGATCTTTCCCTATCGACTACGACTCATTGCTCTGGGGCAAAGATCTAGAGTCCATTTGGCAGTACCATGGGGTTTGCAGTCATTAGTGGCAGATCCTTCGCTATCGACAGTGGGAAACCATCACTGTCTCCTGATTGATATATTCTTACAGGTGTTTGACTTCAGCTCATCAATTCACACTTGTTAGATTGCACTGGGTACCTTGATGCTCATTATCATTATCTGTGAGTAGTCTCTCATTTGTTAACAGTATACATCGATGACCGGTAATCAAATGATTGCTCACATGGTCGACTTCAGATCATTTATTCCCATGGTGTAGAAATGTACCACGGTGGTCGGTGAAGACCTCAGGTTGCATCAACATTCATTAGTTCACTTGACAGTTGCTCCTGTTGCTGCTAGTTGATACCACTTCACCTTATATGTTGCAGTCATTTAGGGCGACATTCTATATGCTGGCACTTGAGTTTGCAGTGTAGTACCATATTACTCCATCATGTTCATTTGGTACTTTTTAGGATCAGCCTTTGATATCAGTGATCTGCTTCATCCTTCAGCATCATTGACATTCTTATATGTGATATTCAGACACGTACTTGTTTGATCATGATCAGATGATCCATTATGTATTTTCCAGTGTTTATACTTGTATACTTAGTGGATCTGCTTGTACTTGATATGCGGACATGCTTTACTTTCTTTGAGCATGGGTATGCTCGCCTCAGACAATGTTTCTTTCTGATCTCCTTTTGTGGCTTGGCAGGCTGAACTTTGGTGAAGTCCTTCTTAGTTTTTGACAAATTTCCTTTCCATGCACTTGCTTAATACATTTCAGCCATCATGTACCCCTTCTGACCTCATATATTAGGGGGCACCTGTTATAGATCCAAATCTCACTCTTGATGTTTGTGATGCTGCACTCATGGCCTAGGGCAACCCTTCCTTCCAGACCTGGTCCAAATACCTGAAAAACAGTGTTTTACTCCCTATACGTGACATTGCCCTTAGCTAAACGCGTGTGTACGCGAGTTTGTGTATACCCAACCCGAGTGTATGTCTTAAAAACCTTAAAAAAAATTAAATCTCCTTAATTTCGGGTGGAGATCACAAGTTTTACCTGTTGATTGCCTATTAGTGCCCATGGCCCAACTGTTCTCAACGAATTCCCAACTAAAAAACTACTTCGGGAGGAGTATAAAAAGGCCTCAATGGGAAGGCCTAAGGGAGGAGAAGAGAGAGAGAAAGATCACTCTACTGAGATTATCCCTGACTAGCTCTGAAGATCCTTGTGCTTCCAGCACTTCCCCCATTATAGGAAACCCTTGTTTGCTTGTGTTAGGATGTCTTTCTACTATTTGATATATCTTGGAGTAAGTGATGGAAGGAGTTTGTTGAAGGCTTGAGATTGGAGGAATCCGGAGGACGGTTCCGCTTGGAGCCTGCGAAAGGAAGACTCAGGTGAAATCATTCCTTTATGTACTTTAGTTATCTATAATAAAAGAAACACTTGTCTTTTTCTTGATACGAATCTTCTACATGATTATGATATCAATGTTATGATTCAAATATGAATGGTTGTTTTAATTGTATGACTAACTATCTTTCAATATGCTATGAAGATGATTTCTTTATGATGCTTGGTCAATATACTGTTGTGCTTTCTGGAATTGATTGTTTTGCAGGTTGAAGGATTAAAAGGAACTCCAAGAGGGTTTGGACCTTGGCTGGATCTTCCCAAACAAAGGACCCCTCGGTGCACCTCTCTTCATATAGTTTGTTTATATTAGCACCATGGATGTGTGGAATGTGTGTTTTTCTTTGTAGATAACTTCCGATCTACTAGGTTATCAACCCAAGACCCTAAGGGAATTTATCGCTTAACACTTCCCTAAGGTACACCCTTTACATGTGTCCTGCTGCTCTACTGCTCATTTGGGGAAAATTGTGGTAATCATTTGCATGATCTTCAAAGCACCATGATGCAAATGGTTGAGTCTTATGTGCCAAAGCTCGCCGATACCGCGACTCTACATTGTCTCTGTTTTTGTGCTCAATGCAACAAAATCCTCCACATCTAACTTGTAGATTTCCTTCACCCAAACCCTAATCTTCTTCACATGTCCCATTTCTATGTGTCTCAGGAATGCCTTTCCTTTGTCAAAGATCACATCGTAGCCATGATCTTCCAAAACTACAATGTAGACAAAATTCTTCTTTAGACCCAGAACAAACATCACATCCTTGAGCCTAAGAGGGGAGCTCGGCTCCCTCTGAAAGGTGACTGTACCATTCCCGATCGCACTATATCTTCCATCATCTCTCATCTCAATGTGCATATGGAGATCCTTCTCCTCCAAATCATTGAAAAAATCTCTATTCCCCGTCATATGGAATGAGGCACCACTATCAAGATACCACACACTTCCCATCATTGTGCTGGCCATACATGCAATGAGAATAAAATCAAGCTCTAATTGTGAAGCCAAGGCTTCACCCGCTATTCCTCATGTGGTCTTCTCGCTTGCCTTATTATGTGGACACTTCGTGGTATAGTGATCGAATTCATGACAATGAAAGCACTTGATTTTAGACAAGTCTTTCTTCTCGCCCCCTTGACTCGATTTTGCTTTGGATTGGGATTTCTTCGTGTTCTCTTTCTTTGCCTTTCCATCCGAGGCACAATTCTCCTCATCCTCTACTTTGGAAGAAGTCTCATCTCTGGTATTTTTCCATATTTCCTCATGTACCAAAATGGTCGACAAGCGGTCCCAATTTGGAAGTTTCTCCCTCCCGTTCATCGAATCTTGGTACTTATGCCAACTCTTGGCAAGGCCTAGAAGGGCTAGGCTCACCAAATACTCCTTTGATACAATAACACCAACTTGACCAAGTTCATCACGACATTGTGTTAACCTTATCGATATTGTGCAATAGTCTCGTTCCTCTTCATCTTGATATTTCGAAGCTTGTCCTTGAGTGCCAATTTCTTGTGGTCACTAATATTCTGGAACAAATCTATTAGCGCTTGCCACATTGCATACACAATCTCTTCCCCGTGGATATTAGAGACAATATGGTATTGTACTCCCTCCAATATGATCTTCCTCGCCTTGGAAACACACTTCTTCCATTCTGCTAGATCCTTTGTATCAGATGTTGATGGTTTCAGAATATCATTATCAATGAATTCCTTCAACCCATTATCCTCTAGTACTGCCTCTATGTGGTCTTTCCATGAAACATAATTTGAGCTTACCTTAGGGGCACACTTGAGCCTTAGTCCATTGAAAGCCATCTTCTCAGTCCTAAAGAAAACCTGCAACCCTGATATGCAAATTTGAACCTCCTACAATGACAACTTTGAAATATCTATTGTACAGTGATTCCAACTTTGATACCATGTAGAAATTAATGTGTAGATTCAATACTACTCATGAAGTTTACTAAATCATAAGAATTGAAGCTACTCTACTAATCTTCGGAAGTAAATTCACCATCTAAAACAAGAATCACAGACATGCAAAGGGAAACATCACACATGCACAAAGATTCATCCAGGGGAAAGCAACTACTCAAAACCCCTTACTATCTATATTGTATAAATCAAAGAATAGAGAAGAAATACATATTCTTACTCAATCTTGAGCACACCTTGCAAGTGTATAGTCTATCCCTCTGCCTGACTGACTTAACCTGTGTTTCGGGAATATTTAGTGTTCTTGGAAAAATGCCTAACCCTCTAGATCTAGTAGCAGGTATAGAAACAACAGACAAAGTAATCTTAACCTTTCCTATAATCAACAGATAAAACAAGAGAAAAGAGAAACCTACTAGTAGTTTTCGCTAACTCCTTGTCTCCCTTGACCGATCTTGCTGCTCCTTTTTGTACTTAAATTGCTTGGAAAGTACCTACACAACTACAGAAACAAAAACCCATCAAGGAAAATGATAATGATCTATTGCTTAGAAATAACATGGAATCAAGAACATGAGATACAGATGAAAGCATTAACATATAACAAAAGCATAAGGAAAAAGTATTGAAAACTTTATTGATAAGAGGAAATATTACAACCCATATGAGCTCGATCCATTAGCACTCTTCCAATTCAAATCCTCTTCACCTCATGAAAGGAAAGACACTCCAACACTATTACAATACTTGCACTCAATTCTAATCTCATATCACCAACATCTCCTTACAACTCAATATTTTTCAGCCCATGATCCCTTAGATGAGTGATCTATTTATAGGTGAGTGAAGGAGGTTATGCCATCAATGGTGGGAATGAATGCCTTTCTAAATTTAGAAATCAGTTCCATGGAAGAAGGGATAGGGGATTGATGTTTCCTAATTCCATTTCTCATCCAAATGCGAACTCAAAGGAGCAGGTGGCATTGAGAAACTTCTAGAGGCTTCCAATGGATAAGGAATCTTCAAACCCTCATGAAAATTTTCTCAAATTCACTCAGCGCAGGCTAAAGAGGGACCAAGTGTGCTGCATAGCACCCTATCAGTGTATGGTTTGCATTGCAGCGCACCCTAATGAAGGCCTACCTACGCTGATCTTCTTCGAGGTAGTTTTTGGATGTTTTCAATGATGGAAATTCTTGGGAGATGAGGCATCCTGATGCCTAACTTCTTTAGGGCATGTAACAACTGCACTAAGAGTTGATGGGCCCTAATAATATCGATCTGTAAGTTGGGGTTGATATGCCCAAATGGATCTGTAACAGTTGCCCCCTAAAGCATGAAGTTGTAAATATATATGTCGGGTGAAATTATTTATCATGAGGAGAGGAGGTTTCGATCAAAAGGTGACCTTCATCAATTACAATACATATATCATGATAATTTGATTTTTCTCATGACCTAGCTGAGGGAGGCATATCCATTCTTAGCTTATAAACTTTCATTACATGTACAAATATATTCATCTATAGATATAAACCCATGAATGGTTGACCATGAATGTAAGGCCATTGTACATTTGATTTAGTACTCCTGAATATATCGCAACCCGGATGGATGAAACTAGATCTGGGGTCTTTGATCTCATTCAATCTTCACTCAAGTATAAGTCTAACCATGTGAATAGATGTTCTGAAGTCGAACATGGAAAGACATCGTCTGACTACCAGCCAATGATGTAAGCTGTTAACAGATGCGAGAGGAATAAATGATAATGATAATGAACCTCAAGGTACCACAATACTTTTCGCATGGTGTGAATAAATTATTTGATGTCAAAAACCATACAAAGTCTTTCAGTCGAAGGCCATTGATGTCAATCTATCACTGGAGGCGAGAAACCTGTCATTGATGTATGTAAGCTTCAAGGTACTGAAGGGGTGTTTCTAAGTTAACTTCTTCGATGATGTGCTGATTTTGACAAGAAGCAACTCATCACAGGAGGGCTTTAATGTATCCCACATCTACAACACGAAACGAGTTAAATTATTTTGGAGATGAAAATCGACTGATGACACAAGGTTCAGGAATGACGGTCATGAAAATGAAGGTTTACGGTGTTGCAAAGGATGGAGTTTGAACTGAATGACTTCTCTTGAACATATCAATGACACTGAATGAATTGGTAGCATTGGCCCAAAACAAAAGTGATGGACGGTGTGATAGACCATGAGTATGATAACTGTCAAGAAAATAACCCAACCCAAATAGTCACGAAGATGAAGTGAAAGTGTCATGTTCAAGAGCGACTTGCTACCATAAATTTTTCTCGACTTTTTTCCCATTTTCCCCAGTTATTTATGACCAGTACCTCTTTATTTTTATCAAGATGGAGGAGGATAACATATGCTTGTTGCATAATTTCACCCTTCAGGCGAATCCATCGCTATTTGATGCTTTCACAACTCTAGTGAAGGTGAAACTCGATCTTGTCTAGATGGACAAGTTTGTCACTATTTGATGTTTTTAACGAGTTTAACGACAAAGACAACTCAGTCCTTTTCATGTTTAGAGAGTTTGAAAAGGGACGAAAAGGAAACTCCATAAGTTTTTTTTTTCGTAAAATAATCTCTCAATTCCGAAAAAGCGTAAAATAATACAAGAGAGATGTCGTTTCCAATCCTTTAACGAGTTGGAATAGACAAGCGCTCGATAATCCTTTCATATTTAGAGAGTCTGAAAAGAGTTTAAAGAGGACTCTAAGGGGGTTTCTTTTCATTTTTAACAAAGCTCGAAAAAGAAACAAAAGTTTGATTTGTGGTCAAAGATGTTCAATTTACATTTAAGCACGTCAGATTCTGCTTTAAACTATTAAACCTGCTCAAAAAATCCATCAAAGAGGATTAAAAATACATATTTATGTATAAAATGAATAAAAACCAACATATACTTGATTAATATGCAGGAAATAAACATAAAAACAAGTTTTATTATTCATTTTCACCATTTCATTTTTACTCTTTAACTTGGTTCTTTGGAGTAGTTTTTACCTCAAAGCTCACTGACTGATTGCAGAGGATTCAGTGGATTGTTTCTCGTGCTTTCCGAACCAGGTAGGAGCTATCCCTATTCTCTTCCATTTTATTCCATTTATTTTCAGTTTTTTTTTTTGGTTTTTGAGGCACCTAGGTTTCATTTTGCGCTCTCTGGATTAGTGCCCCCTTTCAATATTGAAAGCTGTGCTACATTGCATACACCTAGAAGGCAGTATGCATTGCAGCGCATTGTCTCTAATGGAGGGGTGCGATGGGTGCAAAAACCAAAATTTGACAGCTGTTTTCTCCCAAAATTTCAACTGTTTTTTGCAAAAATTGGATCCTAATTTGTCTAATGGTTGCATTTCAGACATTCAGCAGATCAAAATGGTAATTATATGGAGAGAACGAGAGCATGAAGAACAAGGCATGAATGTCTTAATGATCAGGGAACAGTTGATGCCCTAAGAAATTGTGGGTTGCTGAAGTATTTTCGATTATCCAGCATGCGACAACAAATTGAGATTTTTCAATACCTTGTTCATTCTTGGGATCCTACTGATCAAGTTTTTCTCATTAGGGGCAAAATGATCCTCTTTACCATCGATGATATTTACTTTCTGACTGGTTGTTGAGGCGGGGTGCCCCCATCTCGTTATCAGGATTTACCAGAGGAGGTGAATCAGTGAGAGATTATATACGATAGTTCTGCCGAGAAGGAGCTCAACCTAGCAGAGATGGAAATATCAATATCAGGGATGTTGATGATTTACCGTTGAGAGCAATCCTTTTTACCCTCGCCAAACTGGCTGGCAGTGCAACTTTACACCTGAAAACAGGTGATATATGCAGTATGCTTTAGAGTGCTTGGAGCCAAAGGTTTTCAATTGGTGTGAGGTAGTTCTTTCATTAATGAAAGAACAACTGACCAAGGGAAATAATGGAAAGACAATTTTTTTTGGTTATGGGTGTATCATGATTTCTTTTTCCTTGGAGATAATCCCACTCATGTAGCCACAACACATGTCACTGGGAGTACCTGGACCTAGAGACCCACGAATGTAGAGGTGGGTAGATCTTATGGCTAGGAATGCTGGTCAGTCATTGATCTCATTTACCTTTGCTTTTTGAGTGGTTTGACTGTTAGGACATGTCCTTCGCAGAATATCCATATTTAGGGATGGATTTTTGTGGTGATCTAGATCTGATGTTACCAATTGGGGCGCAGTGGAGTGCTATTGGTAAATTGATTTGATTAAAGTGTTTTTGCTTTTGAAGTTTCTACTTTTTTTGTGTTTTTTTATATTAAAATTTCCAAGACTAAACAAACATTTTTATATGCATGTAGATGTTGGATTCATTCGACCTGTGGGACATCGACAAGAGGCAGGTGTGCCAGTACAGAGAGCTATTGGGAGAGAAGTTCTCTGAGACTTGGATTTAGCAGAGACACTAGCCCAGCTACAAGATCACATAGAGAGTTTGACCCTAGGCATTTTGGATGTCCGGATTAAGGAGTTACCTATGCGATTGCAGCACCACACCATTGGCGTGCCGAGTTGTTGGATGAGACTCCTACGCATGATAGCACAGGCTGTGATCTATTATCATGAGCAACACTAGTCTATTTGGATATTTTCTGCATACATTTTTGAGTTTTTTGGTTCAAATGACCAATTTTTGTTTTGGACACAAACTATCTGTAAAAACTTATATACAACTATCTATTTGACTTTCAGATTTTATTATGGTTAAGTGATGCAATCCTATTCAAATGATGATGTGAATTGAAAATGTTTACTTTACATATGTTGAAAATGTATATTTAACACATAATTCACCAGAGAGTTAGTTAATGTGTTTAGATTTATGGAAATGTGTTGATAGTGAATAAACTCAAAATACCTTTCCAAAATATGAACTCTAAGGAACATGCGATGAATTGTTGGGTTTCGAAAGGTATATACGCTAGTAAGTTGTAGTACAACAAGTTGTGAGTCTAGCCTAATGATGATTCGACATATGCCAAGTGAAATGGCATCAGAGAGGAGTTCAATCATCTTGATATACTCAACGATATTGTTTGTTGATCGTCCAATACATATCCCTCTAAAACTCACTAACTCGCTGCTTGGAGCAAAAATGGCCCATGCAGCAGAAGTAACGTTTAAGGTACAACCCGATTCGGGGCTGCGAAAATGGAATCCCATCATAGTCCACTAACTTGTAGGCACATTTCATCAACACACATTTAACAATATAGGGCCCATCCATATCGGTTCAAATTTTCCTGCTCCAAGTTTATCAAAATCCTAATCGTAAAGCAAGACTAGGTCACCTTCTGAGAAGACACGAGGCTTAACATTTTTATCATATTGAGCCCTGATGCATTTTTTTATGCACCTCGTTAGCCACTGTGGCATCACGACGAGTTTCATCTAGATGGATTAACTTCAAGAAACACACTTCTTCTTTATAAGTGTTAGGTATCAGGTCAATCACGAGTTTGAGAGATGAGATTTCACATTGGATTGGTAAGACTGCTTCTAAACCATACACCAATTGAAAAGGCATAAATCCGGCCGCATTTCTCGCCGATGTTCGATATGCCCACAAAGCCGAGTATAGGATTAAATTCCAATTCCTTTTATGAACTCCAATCATTCTGTGCAACATGCGTTTGAGGACTTTTTTGATAGCCTCAACTTGTCCATTAGGTTGCGAGTAGTATGGACTAGAACTATCATGTGATAGTCCTAATTTGGCAGTTCATTCGAGCATCATGTGATTACGAAAATGCGACCGCTGATCTGTAGCTATAGCTTGTGGTACACCAAACCTGGCAACCACATGGTTGAAAAAAATAGAGTAGCCGTTTCGCCACTGTTGTTTAATGTTGGCGTCGCCTCGGCCCATTTGGTAAAATAGTCACATCGATTATAATATACCCATGCCCCTAGCCGAAGTGGGGTTACATGTCATAAAGTCAATGCCCCATTTTGCAAATGGGCCAACGACAATGACTGGATGCAGTGGTGCAGGTGGTAATCTAGTTTTACGGTCAAATATTTGGCAAGCATGGCAACTTATGACAACAAGAATGTAATCTTTGAATATGGATGGCCAGAAGTAACCAACACGTAGAATTTTCTGTGCAGTTGCGTAACCAGATAAATGCCCCCAACAAGCACCAAAATGACACTCATTCAAAGCTTTTTTAGCCTCCTCATAAGTAAGGCACCTATGTAAGATCGTATCGACACTATGAAGATAAAGTGTATCACCAAGGATAAGATAATATTTGGCTTGGTATCGAGTATATCGCTGTTCAGAACGAGAGGTATTAGGCCGAAAAGCTTGGGTCTGGAGATAGACCAATATATCTCCATACCATGGATCACTTGACGAGATTAGAAATAGAGACTCATCCAAGATTGAAGCTTCTAATGTTAAATCATTGGAGGATGAGGGAAGATCACAAAGGAACTTAGCAAATACAAGAGATTTCTTTGATTTAGATTTGATGAATTTCAAATAAAACTCCTGCAAAATAACTATCCATTTAGAATACCACCCCCCCAGTAATTGACATGACAAGATGTATGTCATAGGGTTGCAATCTGATACACTAGTAGTTTTGCGAAGGAGGATGTAATCACGAAATCTCTGCCCAACTTGAACAACTTCCAAGGCTAACTTCTCGATATATGAATACTTACTTTATGTATCGTTGAGATTACGACTCAAATAATAAATAGGATGTTAAGTTCCACTTTCTTCTTGAACTAAAACCATACCGATGGTTGTATTTGCAGCGGCGAGATACAGGTAAAAGTATTTTTGATAGTTTGGGGCATACATTAATGATGCTCTAATTAGGGAATATTTGAGAGCATCAAAAGAATCTTGTGCAACTTGGTCCCGATGGAAGGGTACCCCTTTCTTCAATAGACGTGTATAACCTTTAGCTAATTCAGCATAGCTTGGAATGAACCTCCTCAGAAAGTTTGCCTTCTCTTGAAGTCTCTGTATTTGTAATAAGTTTGAAGGTGGAGGCAAGTCAAGGATTGTTTGAACCTTAATGGGATCAAGTCGAATTCCATCTTCTGAAACTATGAATCCAAGCAACTGACCAGAGCCAACACAAAACACACATTTATGTAGATTGAGTCTTATCTTGTAGTGTTGACATTCAGCAACTCATTCAAACAGGAGAAAATTGGAAAAATTTTAAGTTCCTAGATAAGAAACTGACCCTAAAGGGATCAGTGCAGGCAACAGTTAGAGACAGTGCGATGAATCACATTGAACCTATGCAGGAAGTGCATTGCAGCACACTGCGTCTTTCATGAGACTACGCTAATGACAGTAAGCAATTTTGAAGGCAATTTTTGTCACAGTTTCGACTCAATTTTCAATGAAAGAGGACTTAAATCAATAAACGACCACAAGTACAGTATGTAGAAATGTCTTAAGAGGCTAATAAGCTACTAAGATGGATAAGCTAGTCCCTAGTGGAGTCGCCAATTTGTTTTGGGAATATTTAGTGTTCTTGGACAAACGCCTAACCCTCTAGATCTAATAACAGGTCTAGAGACAACAGACAAAGTAATCTTAACATTTTCGATAATCAACAAATAAAACAAGAAAGAAGAGAAGCCTACTTGTAGTTTTCGCTAACTCCTTGTCTCCCTTGACTGATCTTGTTGCTCCTTTCCGTACTTAAGCCGCCTAGGAAGTACCTACACAACTACAGAAACAAAGACCCATCAAGGTAAATGATAATGATCTATTTCTTATAAATAACATAGAATCGAGAACATGGTATACATATGAAAGCATTAACTTGTAACACAAGCACGTGGAAAATGTCTTGAAAACTTTATTGATAAGAGGAAAGATTACAACCCATATGAGCTCGATCCAGCAACACTCTTCCAATTCAAATCCTCTTCACCTCATGAAAAGCAAGACACTCCAACACTATTACAATGCTTGCACTCAATTCTAATCTCATGTCACCAACATCTCCTTACAACTCAATATTTTTTAGCCCCTGATCTCTTAGATGAGTGATCTATTTATAGGTGAGTGAAGGAGGTTATGCCATTAATGGTGATGATGAATGCCTTTTTAAATTTAGAAATCAGTTCCATGGAAGAAGGGATAGGGGATTGATGTTTCCTAATTCCCTTTCTCATCCAAATGTGAACTCAAAGGAGCAGGTGGCATTGAGAAACTTCTAGAGGCTTCCAATGGATAAGGAATCTTCAAACCCTCACAGAAATTTGCTCAAATTCGCTCAGCGTAGGCCAAAGAGGGACCAAGTGCATTTCATAGCACCCTGTCAGTGTATGATTTACATTGCAGTGCACCCTAATGAAGGCCTACCTGCACTGATATTCTTAGAGGTAGTTTTTGAATGTTTTCAGTGATGTAACTTCTTGGGAGGTGAGGCATTCTGATGACTAACTTCTTTAGGGCATGTAATAACTGCACTAGGGGTTGATGTGCTGTAATAATATTGATCTGTAATTTGGGGTTGATGTGCCCAAATGGATCTGTAATAGTTGCCCCTTAAAGCAAGAAGTCATAAATATATATATATATATGTCGAGTGAAATGCTTTATCACGAGGAGAGGAGGTTTCGAAATGGAAGGCGACCTGCATCAATTACAATACATATATCATGATGATTTGATTTTTCTCATGAACTAGCTGAGGGAGGCATACCCATGCTTAGCTTATAAACTTTCATTACATGTACAAGTATAGTTGTCTACAAACATAGACCCATGAATGGTTGACCATGAATGTAAGGTCATTGTATGTTTGATTTAGTACTCCTGAAAATGTCGCATCCTGGATGGATGAAAATAAATCCGAGGTCTTCAATCTCGTTCAATCTTCACTCAAGTACAAGTCTAACCATGTGAATAGATGTTCTGAAGTCAAACATGGAAAGACATCGTTTGATTACCAGCCAATGATGTAAGCTGTTAACAGAGTCGAGAGGAATCACTGATAATGAAAATGACCCTCAAGGTACTACAGTACATTTCACATGGTGTGAATAAATGATCTAATGTCAAACACCATAGAAAGTATTTTGGTTGAAGGCCATTGATGTCAACCTATCGTCAGAAGCGAGAAACCTGCCATTGATGTATGCAAGCTTCAAGGTACTAAAGGGGTGTTTCTAAGTTAACTTCTTGGATGTTGTGTTGATGTCGACAAGAAGCAACTCGTCGCAGGAGGGCCTTGATGTATCCCACATCTACGACACGAAACGAGGTAAATGATTACACAAGGTTCATGAATGACGATCATGGAAATGAAGGTCTAAAGTATTGCAATAGATGAAGTTTGAACTGAATGACTTCTCTTGAACATATCGGTGACACTAAAATGAATCGGTAGCATTAAACCAAAACCAGGTAATGGATGGTATGATAGACCAACGATGTGATAACCATCAAGTAGATAACCCAACCCAAATAGTCATGGAGATGAAGTGAAAGTGTCATGTTCAAGAGCGACTTGCTACCATAAAGTTTTCTCGACTTTTTCCTATTTTTCCCAGTCATTGCTGATCAGTGGCTCTTTATTTTTTTTATTAAACTTGAGGAGGCTAACATATGCTTATTGTATAATTTCCCCTTTGGGCTAATCCATCGCTATTTGATGCTTTAATTAGTCTAGCGAAGGTGAAAATCGGTCTTGTCTAGATGGGAAAGTTTGTCGCTATTTGATGTTTTTTAATGAGTTTAACAACCAAGACAACTTGGTCCTTTTCATGTTTAGAGAGTTTGAAAAGGGACGAAAAGGAAACTCCATAAGTTCTTTTTTCATAAAATAATCTATCAAGTCTGAAAAAGCGTAAAATAATATAAGAGAAATGTCGTTTCCAATCCTTTAACGAGCTGGAACAGACAAGCGCTCGACAATGTTTTCATATTTAGAGAGTCTGAAAAGACTTTAAAGAGGACTTTGTGGGGATTTCTTTTCCTTTTTAACAAAGCTCGAAAAAGCAACAAAAGTTTTCTTTGTGGTCAAAGATGTTCAATTTACACTCGAGCACATCAAATTCTGCTTTTAGCTATTAAACCTGCTCAAAAATCCATCAAAGAGGATTAAATATACATGTTCATGGATAAAATGAATAAAAACTAATGTTTACTCGATTAATGTGCAAGAAATAAACATAAAAACAAGTTTTATTATTCATTTTCACCATTTCACTTTTACCCTTTGACTTTGGAGCTCTGGAGAAGTTTTTTACCTCAAAGTTCACTAGCCGATTGCGGAGGATTCAGTGGACCATTTCTCGTGCCGTCCGGACCAGGTAGGAGCTATCCCTATTCTCTTCCATTTTATTCCATTTATTTTCAGTTTTAAGCAATTTTTTTTGGTTTTTGAGGTCCCTAGGATTTCATTTTGAGCTCTCTGGATCAACGCACCCTTTCAATATTGAAAGCATTGCATACACCTAGAAGGCAGTATGCATTGTAGCGCACTATCTCTAATGGAGGGGTGCGATGGGTGCAAAAACCAAATTTTGACAGCTGTTTTCTCCCAAATTTTCAACTGTTTTTTTGCAAAAATTGGATCCTAATTTGTCTAATGGTTGCATTTCAGACATTCATCAGATCAAAATGGTAATTATATGGAGAGAACAAGAGAATGAAGAACAATACATGATTGCCTTAAATGATCATGGAACAGTTGATGCCCTAAGAAATTGTGGGTTGCTGATGTATTTTCGATTATCGAGCACGCGACAACAAATTGAGCTTTTGCAATACCTTGTTTGTTCTTGGGATCCTACCGATCAGGTCTTTCTCATTAGGGGAAAAATTATCCCCTTTACCATCGATGATATTTACTTTCCGACTGGACTGTCGAGGCAGGGTGCCCCCATCTCATTATCACGATTTACCAGAGGAGGTGAATCAATGAGAGATTATATACGACAATTTTGCCGGGAAGGAGCTCAACCTAGCAGAGACGAAAATATCAATATTAGGGATGTTGATGATTTACCGTTGAGAACAATCCTTTTTAACCTCGCCAAACTGGCTGGCAGTGCAAGTTTACACTTGGAAAACATGTCATATCTGCAGTGTGCTTTAGAGTGCCTGGAGCCAAAGGTGTTCAACTGGCGTGAGGCAGTTCTTTCATTAATGAAAGAACAACTGACCAAGGTAAAGAATGGAAAGACAAAAAATTTTGGTTATGGGTCTATCTTGATTTCTTTTGCCTTTGAGAGAATCCTACTCATGCAGCCACAACACATCTCACTCGGAGTACCTGGACCTAGAGACCCACAGATGCAAAGGTGGGTAGATCTTATGGATAGGCATGCTGGCCAGTCATTGATCTTGTTTACCTCTGCTTTCCTTGAGTGGTTTGACCGTTAGGACATGTCCTTCACAGAATATCCATATTCAGGGATGGATTTCCGTGGTGATCCAGATCTAATGTTACTGGTTGGGGCCAAGTGGAGTGCTATTGGTAAATTGATTTGACCAAAGTGTTTTTTCTTTTGAAGTTTCTACTTTTTTGTGTTTTTTTATTATTAAAATTTCCAAGACTAAACAAATTTTTTTATATGCATGCAGATGTTGGATCCATTCAACCTGTGGGACATTGACAAGAGGCAGGTGTGCTAATACAGAGAGTTGTTGGGAGAGCAGTTCTCTGAGACTTAGATTTAGCAGAGACATTGGCCCAGCTACAAGATCACATAGACTGTTTGACACTAGGCATTCTGGATGTCCGAATTGAGGAGATACCTATGCGATTGTAGCACCACACCATTGGCATGCCGAGTCGTTGGATGAGACTCCTATGCATGATAGCATAGGCCATGACCTATTACCATGAGCAACACTAGTATATTTGGATATTTTCTGCATACATTTTTGAGTTTTTTGGGTCAGATGACCAATTTTTGTCTTGGACACAAACTATCTGTAAAAACATATATACAACTATCTATTTGACTTTCAGGGTTTTATTATGGTTAAGTGATGCAATCTTATTCAAATTATGTTGAAAATGTTTACTTTACATATGTCGCAAATGTCTATTTAACACATAGTTCGCTAGAGAGTCAGTTAATGCGTTTAGATTTCTGGAAATGTGTTGATATTGAATAAACTCAAAATACCTTTCCAAAATACGAACTCTAAGGAACATGTGATGAATTGATAGGTTTCAGACGAAATAAACACCAGTAAGTTGTAGTACGATAAGTTATGAGTCTAGCCTAATGATGATTCAGTGTATGCCAAGTGAAATGACATCAGAGAGGAGTTCAATCAACGTGCTATACTCAACGTTATTTTTTGTTAATCGTCCAATACATATTTCTCTAAAACTCACTAACTCACCGCTTGGAGCGAAAATGGTCCATGCTACAAAAGATAAATACTGCATACTATGACTAGCTCCATTAGCATACCCAACAAATGGTTCTAAAAAGTTAGACATCTGCAACTAATGTGAAGTGGATTACCTAACCAAATCAAAACTCTAAAAGAAGTTAGCACACACAAATGCAATCAAAGCATATATATAGTGAGTTTTACTACACTTAACTAAGCATAGTAACGTTTAAGGTACAACCCATTTTGGGTTTGCGACAATGGAATCCCATCACAGTCCACTAACTCGTAGGCACCTTTCATCAATACACGTTTACCAATATAAGGTCCCATCCATAGTGGTTCAAACTTTCCTGCTCCAAGTTTATCAGAATCCTGATCGTAAAGAAAGACAAGGTCACCTTTTGAGAAGACACGAGGCTTAACATTTTTATCATGTCGAGCCTTGATGCATTTTTTATGCGCCTCGTTAGCCACTACGACATCATGATGAGTTTCATCCAGATGGATTAACTCCAAGAAACACACTTCTTCTTCAGAAGTGTCAGGTAGCAGGTCAATCGCGAGTTTGAGAGACGAGATTTCACATTGGATTGATAAGACTGCTTTCAAACCATACACCAATTGAAAAGGCGTAAATTCGGTCGCATTTCTCACTGAGGTTTGATATGCCCACAAAGCTGAGTGCAGGATTAAATGTCAATTCCTTTTATGAACTCCAATCATTCTTTGCAACATGTTCTTAAGGTCTTTGTTGATAGCCTCAACTTGTCTGTTAGCTTGCAGGTAGTATGGAGTAGAACTATCATGTGACAGTCCTAATTTGGCAATTAATTCGAGCATCATGTGATTGCAAAAATGTGACCCATGATCTGTAACTATAGCTTGTGGTACACCAAACCTGACAACCACATGGTTGAAAAAAAAAATAGAGCAGTTGTTTTGCCACTGTTGTTCAGTGTTGGCATCACCTCGGCCCATTTGGTAAAATAGTCAACAACGACTATAATATACCCATGCCCCTCGGCCAAGGTGGGGATACATGTCATAAAGTCAATGCCCCATTTTGTGAATGGGCCAACAACAACGACTGGATGCAGTGGTGCAGGTGGTAATCTGGTTTTATAGTCAAATATCTAGCAAGCATGGCAACTTTTGACAGCAAGAATGTAATCTTTGAATATGGATGGCCAAAAGTAACCAACACGTAGAATTTTCTGTGTAGTTGCGTAACCAGATAAATGCCCCCCACAAGCACTAGAATGATACTAATTGAAATATTTTTTGGCCTCCTCATGAGTAAAGCACCTACATAAGATCGTATTGACACCACGACGATAAAGTGTATCACCAATGATCAGATAATATTTGGCTTGTTACTGAGTATGTCATTGTTCAAAAAGAGAGGTATTCAACCAAAAATATTGGGTCTAGAGATAGACCAATATATCTCCATACCATGGATCAGTTAACAAGATCAGAAATAGATTCTCATCCAAGATTGATGCTTCTGATGTTAAATCATTGGAGGATGAGGGAAGATTGCAAAGTAACTCAGCAAATACAAGAGATTTCTTTGATTTAGATTTGATGAATTCCAAATCAAACTCCTGCAAGATAACTATCCATTTAGAATACTTGCCCCTCAGCAATTGACGTGACAAGATGTATGTCATAGCATTGCAATCTGATACAATGGTAGTTTTGCAAAGGAGGATGTAATGACGAAATATCTGCAAATCTTGAATGGCTGAAAAGGCTAACTTTTTGACATATGAATACTTACTTTCTGTATTGTTGAGATTACGACTCAAATAATAAATAGGATGTTCAGTTCCACTTTCTTCTTGAACTAAAGCCATACCAATGGTTGTATCTACAATGACGAGATATAGGTAAAAGTCCTTTTGATAGTTTGGGACATACATTAATGATGCTTTAATAAGGGAATCTTTGAGAGCATCAAAAGAAGCTTGCGCAACTTGGTCCCAGTGGAAGGGTACCCCTTTCTTCAATAGACGTGTATAACCTTTAGCTAATTCAACATAGTTTGGAATGAACCTCCTTAGAAATTTTGCCTTCCCTTGAAGTCTCTGTCTCTGTAACAAGTTTGAAGGTGGAGGCATGTCAAGGATTTCCTGAACCTTAATGGGATCAAGTCGAATTCCATATTTTGAAACTATGAATCCAAGCAACCAACCACAGCCAACACAAAACACACATTTATGTGGATTGAGTCTTATGTTATAGTGTCAACATCGTAAGAATATTGCTCTCAAATATTGCAGGTGATCAACCCGTTTTCGTGAATGAGCAGGAAAATCATCAAGATAAGGTTAAACAATGTGCTTGATGTCATGGAAAGCATAATCCATAACCCTCAGAAATGTAGCCCCTGCATTCTTTAAACCAAAAGGTAGCTTTTGATAAGCGAATGTGCCCCATGGACATATAAAAGCGGCTTTTGATTGGTCTCATGGGCTGATATTTATTTGATTGTAGCCAGAAAATCCATCCATGAATGAAAATATTTCACATTCGACACATTTGTCAATAATCTGGTCGATAAAAGGTGTAGGATAATTGTCCTTTGGACATGCTTAATTTACATCCCTATAATTGACACACACTCAAATTGTCCCTTGTTTTTTCATTACTGGAATAATATTAGATACCCAATCAATAAGAGGTACAGGGAAAATGAAGCAAACACACAAAAGTTTTTCAACTTCTACTTTAATGGTAGCAATTTTCTTAAGATGAACAAGTTTTAAGTCAAGAGGTTCAAGTTTCTCAAGTTGTTATACAACATCCACTTGTTTCTGGAGCTCAACAACAACCTCAGGTTAGTATTCCTTTATTTGGATTGACCTAGACTTATACTAGTATAGTTGATCCACAACTTGGTCAACCTTTCATTGCTGGGCAACAAAAGTTGTCTCAACCTGGTTTTGGTCAATATTAAGCTTACCAAGGTCCTAGACCACAAGGCTTTGTAGGTTATGGACAACCAAAATTTCAATCTGGTTATCAACAACCACCTTATACCGGTTTTGTTCAACAACCTTACAAAGTTTACCAAATGAAGATGCCCTACGATGGTCTGCAAAGACCTATTGCACAAGCAATTCCATCATATCCTGGGTATGCTCAACCTGACTTGAATTGACAGTTGCCATTCGTAGCAACTGTTAGAGTCGGTAAGGTCAGTCCTCTGTCAAAGATCAAAACTCTTTATGAATTTCATTTTTTTAGGTGTCCCGCTCCATTCACCCAGCTGCATTTCGCTAGGGGCATGTCATAATCTGACGGACAAGGTCATGATAGTCATTTTGCCTCATGCCTGGCTCCTACTGGCTCAGGTCTTTTGTCAATAGTCATCAAAGTCCATGACAGTCAAGGTCTGGTCCTTTAAAGGACAAAAGTCATTTTCGATGTTTAGGTCTAGGAATTCATCAATTTGGTCTTTGAACATGTCCAGTAAAGCCATGCAGGCCAAAGTGAGGCCCTTACACATTTATGATTCAGAGAGCTTCATCGTCATGTGGATAGACTTCGACTCTTCTTCAAAACTCTGTTTTGAAGAAAAGTCAAACAGTGTAATTTATCACAAATTTTTCAAAAAAGTCGTCAGTTGATTTCGTTAGATGTAGTCATGGTTTTCATGGCCAAATGTCCTGTCATGAAATCCCTGCAAAGAGTGCCGAAAATTTCATCATTTGAGCTAAAATTTCAAAGGGAAAGTGAAAATCAGTGTGTTTTAAAGTCAGTGAAAAAGTGTCAAAACATAACATTAGAAAAATGGGTTTTTGAGGAGGCAAAAATTTAACCCATCACTTCCAAAGCTATATATACAAGTTTTCATCAAAATCAAAGGCATTGTGCTAATCCAAGCCTTGGAGAAATGTTGCAAAGAGTGTGAGCGTGCATCGTGAGTGTTTGAGTGAGTTGGAGGTGGTTTTAAGGAGCGCGACGCATATACTCAGGGGCGCAACGCACACAGAGCCTGCCCGCAGTTCAAACTTTCCACAGGCGCCGCACATACTCAGAGCGTGACACACTGGTTTTTGCACGCGGCGCACACAGACCAAGGGCTGAAACAATGCCAAATCACCTCCAAAGTTTTGTGAAGCCTATCAAATTGAAAGGTAGGCTCTTTGACATCATTTGTTCATCAAGTTTTATCAATGATATGATGGTTTATACTGATGTTTGAATGCAACCAAATGCATAAAATCAACCATAAGAAATCACCAAGAACCATGATGGCTAGGGTTGCTAAAGTGTGTTGTTAGTGCCAAGGTTCCATTCCACCCAT